>JANHGO010000861.1:0-37533 GCA_024606505.1 Aquila spilogaster
TCTAGAGAGAGGTGGCCCTGCCTATAGCAGAGTGTTGGAACCAGATGATCTTAAAGGTCCCTTCCAACCCAAACCATTCTATGATTCTGTGATTTTGAGAAATACCACCTAAATAGTTGCGTATGAAAAATATGGCCAATGTGCTTTGTGAACATCAGCTAATGAGGCACTGTCAGGTTCAGATACTGAACTAAGTTTTTAATGGGTGGGTGATAATAGAGAAAGAAGTTCAGTGATTTGACTTTGCAAAGTTTAATTAGAATCATAGTAGGAGTTAAAATGCACGGGCTGCACACTTTTAGCATCTTCTTCAAGCTGCTGCAATATGTTAAATTGTGTTTGAATGAGACTGAATAGTGCAAGTTTAGATGCAGTTTCCCATATTGTGGAAGGATGCTTGCTTTGTGATGCCCAAGAAGCAATCAGTGATATAAAAAGGCAAAACTAGGGCAATATTGTACTCACAGTTTATGAAGTTTGTATAGTCCAATGAATGCTTTCCTTGATACAGTCTGAATGCAATTGTGTTGTGAAAATCTGGAACAGAAAAGATAAGAAAGCCAGAACTATCATGAATTATTAACTTAGAATTGCAGATGTTTCATTATCCCCCACCTATCCCCTTCCTCCATTTTAAACACACTACTAAATTAATGTTTGATGTAACACTACTGAAGTCAGATTCAATATTTTCCAACAGACCAGAACTTTCTAGTGATTTCTTTGAGGCTATTCAACATGTCTCTATCTCCATGGTGCGTCATTTCCCATTTCTTGATTATGCTTTTAGAATAGAATATCATGGTGTATAAGGAAGAAGGTACAAAATATGAAGCACTGGAAGCTGAGGAGAAAAGCTAATACAGTTCCGTGCAACAGATATGTTATTTTGGATTATACAAAATGTGAACAATCATTTGTCACAGAATCACTCAGAATCACAGAATTGCAGAGGTTGGAAAGGACCTCAAAATATCATCAAGTCCAAGCCCCCAGCTAAAGCAGGTACCCTACAATAGGTCGCACAGGTAGGCGTCCAGATGTGTCTTGAATATCTCCATAGAAGGAGACTCCACAACCTCTAGTCATCCTTCTCAACATCCTTGTAGTGATATGCCTTGAACCTGGTGGTGCACCTCTGATAAAATCAGATGCATATATATTTTATTTATATAAAATTGATTCTAGCACTCTGCCCACTCTTCAGATTAGACAGTTCTTTCCCATGACAGTTGTTCTTAAGGGCTGCCAACCTCTTCTGGATGGAATGCCATTTGAGTTGTCATTACCAACTATCCAAAAAAAAGGCCTACACTGTCCAATCCAAAATAAAAGCTAAGCTCAAGTGCATTTGAGTATATCTGTGTATTTACAGTTTTTTTTTTCAGGATTTATCTTGTGTCTGTCATATGAATTATTTACCCTTGAGCTGTTCCTGTTTTCTTATACCTACTAGCTTTAATCCTGAAAGAATTTATCTGAAGGAGATGCCAGGTACAGGGCTGATGTTGTTGTTGTTGTTAACAGCCATATTAAAAAAGGGTGCAAGTCATTCTGTCTCACAGTTTGATATATCTGTATGTCTCCCTTATTCATAACCCCATGAAGGGCAAATTAGTTCCTAGAGAAACTTGGAAGAATCTGTATTGAAAGCTTTCCAAGTCAAATTCCCATAAAAAGGCCATCTTTCTATATAAAGAACACAGAGGACACCACCCAGCTTGAAAAAATGTACCAATGGTCTATTAGAGGATTAACTGCACAGTAGAACTTGCCATGATAATTGCCTCATTTTGCATTTTGTTTCCGTGGTACGTTGGCATGAAAATAGAAAGAAAATAAGGAAAAAAATAAAATGTGTTATTCAGCCTTTTGAAACAGTAAGGTTCAGTTTCATCACCAAATAGAAGTACTGCCTATTAGACAGACTTTAGGCTCACTTAGTTTTCTGTGCCAGAAAGAAAAAAAACAGATCTCTGTGCATTACATATAAAACTGTCTGCATCAGTGCCCATCTGGCTAGGCTGAAAGACGAGCATAATCAAAATAACCATTTCAAAAGCGAATTCTGCACTATACTGTTAAAAAAAGTGATCACATCTGTATTGATTTTATGCATTTCTTGTGATCCAGGACTCATGTAGTACTTTGAGAAACTGCTAAGTGACTTGCATTTTCTTCACCTCTGCATACTCACTGAAAATTTCAGAATGGGTCTGGTTGCGTGTGAGTGACCTGTAAGTAATTGGTAACTGAATTTTAAATTAGGTCTTAATTGGTCAGCTTTGCAATTGTCAGAAGTCATATCTGGGTGCAAAGGGCACAAGATCAGAGCATAAAAAGGTCTATGGGTGCATTGCATTGCACTGTGTTACACTGGATGCATTACTTTGCGTGCATCACATTGATTGAGATGCCTGGTAGCCTCAGCTTCTTTGTCATCCGTACTCATTGTGTAAATCCCAACTGAAGCTGCAGTGCCTTCCCAGGGTTACCTGAGAGAAGAGAGTCCTCGCTTTGGTCTCTGGAAAGTAGAAGTGAAAGCCAGCGAACTTCATTACTCAGTTTTAGGATTGGCTTCTTCTAAGTAATTCCCTTTGTTCATCCAGGTGGATCTCTGAGCATTTCCCATATTAACAAGTATTTAGCCTCACATACATTTTTACAACCTGTAAACCTGGAGCTGGCAAGCAAAAAAAGGGAGCTGAGAGTCATCATTAAG
Organism: Aquila spilogaster; assembly: GCA_024606505.1. Classification (NCBI taxonomy): domain Eukaryota; kingdom Metazoa; phylum Chordata; class Aves; order Accipitriformes; family Accipitridae; genus Aquila; species Aquila spilogaster. The sequence continues at coordinate 2,723 of JANHGO010000861.1, forward strand.
AAGCAATAATCCTGAAATTCCTGCTTTGGTCACTTCAGCAATATTTGGTAGTGCCGATTATCCCAGTGCTGGCAGCATAACCAGTGATCTTTAGTGAGTGCCCTGGGGCCAACAGACTTTAAGACTTAACAGATTTATCCACATTTCAGCTCACACCCAAACTCTTTAGGGGAGAGCAGTAAACACAGCCTGTGTACAGTTCATATAACCTGTATTACATGACTGGTTTACACTGTTGATAAATATTTTGTCAAGCGAAATCCACCGTGAAGTGGGCCTTGTGGCAAAACACTCACAGTATTTGCTACACACAAGTAAATCACCCCGTAAGTATCTGTAGGTTGACCTATTCTGCATTGATAGTATAGCACTGGGCAAAGTGTGTTTAGGCATCTCTTTGTTTCTCAAACGCTGTCATGCTGGAGAGCAACAGAGGCTGTACTTATGGGACAGTTGTATTCTAATTGTGTTTCCATGCAGCTGCAACCTTCTGAGTACTGGTGGAGGCCTGGGAAAAGGAATTATTGAGAGAATGCCTTTCATATTTGTCTTATAACACCCACCAAAAGTCAAATTTAAAATCATTTTCTCCATAAGTACGGTACCAGCTACAATAAGGGTTTAACTGAAAGACAGCACGTATTTGATGTTTATATAAATATGTAGATATACATACAAATAAGAACCTCTGAGAAATTGCCAGTGCAACTGTTTCCAGTAGAGAAGGCAGATTTGTTGAAGTCACCACGCTTCACTGGGAAATTGGATGCTTTGACTTTAGTGTAAACCAGAGGGAAAATAGCATCTAAACTTCCTTCTTTCTTACCACGGTGCTGTCCTTGCTGGCTGGGATTAAAGCCTTTCTGGTTAACCCCCTTGACAGTCCATCTGAAGAGCTGTCTTGGAGCTGTAATACTTGGACTGATTGGGATTTGGGGCTTATTACTCTTCATCAGTAGGCAAGAAAAGAATATTTTTAAGGCTTTAATGTAAATCACTTGAATATTTTAAAATGCATATTTTTCACCAAAAAGACCCCAACACCATTATTTCTTCTTTTATTCCATATCTATTACATTTCCAAAACTATTCAAAAATTTGATTAACTTTTTCCTACATGTCTGCAAATCTGCAACCTGGCACCAACAATTACACACAGCTTCGCTTTGCTCTGCTGGGCATGCAGCAAAGCTCTGGGAAGCTGAAGTCATTCCCTGAGCTCATCTAAAATTCCAGATATCTCTATAATTGCAATAAATATATGTCTGCAGTGAGGTCTTAGAAATGTAAAATAGTTTAAGGATACTAATAAGGGTGTTATAGCGCACTTAGGATTAAGTTAGAATGGCAATGAAATGAAAAGAGCAGCAATTATAGCGTTCTTCTGATAAATCCCAATAATTAGGCTTTCCATGAACCAAATCAAAGACACTTGCCCAGCCACTGTTACTCCTACAAGAAGTGTTAATATTTGTCAGCTGTACTATAAATTGTTTACCAACTTCTAATGAAAACTAGAAGATAAATGCCCAGAACATGTAGTTTGACTGTGGGGCGTATCTGTTTTCTGATATGGGCTATAAGCAAAAGTAAATCTTCAAAATGATTGTTTTTTTCGTCTTTTCTGTTGACTCTGAGTAGCAATTATAAACCCAAATTAAGAAGTATCACGTAAGCTGGATATGAGAAGTGCACCAGACTGTGAGCATAGCAGAGAGAAAGAAATCTGAAGTAGATGCAAAATGTTATTAGAAGATTTGTTGACAAAAATAACTGAATGCTAAAATAGATTTATTAATATAGCAGAGAAACTTTGCAGTATATGGTATAGCATGGAGAGAGAGAAACTATTTTCAGTGAAAGTCTACACAGCAATGGAAACGTTTCAGGACAAGATTAAAAGAAAGCGACTCAGTAAAAAACAGCATTTACACCAATTTCAGTAAATGAATATGCATAGTGACCTCAAATTTCAGACGATGTGGAAAATAATGAGAACAGGACGCAGATGGAATAGCTGAATGAATAGGCAGTTTTACAAATCATCATAGAATCTTCTGGATTGGAAGGAGTCTTTTAAGGTCATCTAGTCCAACCCCCTGCAATGAACAGGGACACCTACAGCTCCATCAGGTGCTCAGAGCCCCGTCCAGCCTGACCTTGAATGTCTCCAGAGATGGGGCATCCATCACCTCTCTGAGCAACCTGTGCTCGCACCTCACCACCCTTACAGTAAAAAATGTATTTATACTAAGTCTAAATCTCCCCTCTTTCAGTTTGAAACCATTTCCCCTGGTACTATTACTACACACTCCACTAAAGAGTCTGTCTCTTTCTTTCTTATAGCCCCTGTTTAAATATTGATAGGCCACTATCACTACAGAACACGTTGCTAGCCAAAAAAGCCTTATCAGTAATCCTTTCCTGGTAAACTGATTTCTCAATGGTGTGAACATTACATAGCAGAACATGGCAACAGGTGGACAGGGCAGTGGTATTTCGGTGCTCCTGGCCTGGGGAGATGGAGCTCTCACGTGGAGAGAGAATGTTTACCTGGAGCAAATGGGAATCCTCATCCCATGCTGAAGGCAGCTAGGTGAAAAAGAAATGTCCACTCACATGTCAGAGAGATGCAGCTTGTGAGAAGACTTATTGACACCGTTACAGCAAAATCTTTGAGCAATTTGCAAGTCAGATTTTGATATGAATCTGTAAACTGTGGTCTCAGATCTATCACTTAACTTTGGGGATTGATTGATTGATTTTTACAATAATGCAGTTAGATTTATAGTCTTGCAAATCACTTATTTGGACAAGATATCAAAAGCACGATACTTGTTTTTATTTCCTATAGTGGCACACATCACTAATGAACAAATGACCCCATTTCTGCAGAACGTATGCAGAAAATCTGCTATATTATTCCATTACAGCTATGGAGCATTTGCAAAAGCACATTTTCCTTTCCACAACATTTTCATGAGATTTTATGACCAAAACAAACAAACAAACAAACAAAAAAAAACTGAACAAAAGAAGAAAGAAGGGGAAAAAAAAAAAGCAGAACAAATAGAACGAAGTAAAACATCGCATCGTGCAGCAGTTCTGTGTTTTCATTCATTAGTAAATCCTCCGAGAAGAGAAGTTCAAAACTGGCACAGCAAAATGGATTATAATCTTGGCTGAACTGATGGAAATACCTATGGGCTCACCTTGCAAAGGCAGCCATGCTGAATTTAGACACACAAGACCCCTATGGCATGATATACAAGACCGAAGTGAAGTATATGGGTTAAAATTGCAGAGAGAAATGAAAAGAACTGAGGTAATTCAATTCCTTAAGATCAGTGGATAGTGAGGTGCTACGCAGTACCAGCACATAAAGAAAGAGCAGAAGTACAACTAAGCAGTGATCTTTAACATATGAATATGTTTCAGCTAAATGACTATAAATGTAATTTAATGTTACATATGTAGAGAGAGAGAGAGTGTTATTTGGATAACTCTCTCCTAAAAATACTACTTTTTTGTACAATTCAAAGAGCTGAGGTTGAGGCACAAGACTACGGGAGGTGAAATACAGAGTTGAGTCCAAACTCATAGCTGATATCCACCTCCTTTACATTTTGGAAAGAAATTCTCACTAAGATAATGCCTTGCCTTTTAAAATGAGATATCACTACCATTAAGAGGCTCAGGGGAGACCTTATTGCTCTCTATAACTACCTGAAGGGAGGTTGTAGTGAGCTGGGGGTTGACCTCTTCTCTCGTGTAATTGGTGATAGGACGAGAGGGAATGGCCTCAAGTTGCACCAGGGGAGATACAGGTTGGATGTTAGGACATACTACTTCTCCAAAAGAGTGGTCAAGTGCTGGAATGGGCTGCCCAGCGAGGTGGGAGTCACTGGCCTGGGAGGTGTTCAAGCAACATTCAGATGTTGTACTGAGGGACATGGTTTAGTGAGAACTATAGGTGATAGATGAACGGTTGAGCTGGATGATCCTGTAGGTCTTTTCCAACCTTGGAGATTCTATGGTTCTATGATTCTCTTCCTACATTTTTTTCAAGATGGAAGGGAGAGTTATGGACTGGTTTTTCTGAAGGCTCTTGCTACGTTCCAATGTGTAGATAGAAATACATAGCTTAGATTGGTAAAACCACACATTTTTGTATGTCAGCATTTTGCATAATGTTGCAATTAGACTCTGATAGTTTGCTGCTTTTATCCAAGTCTTGATGCTACTGTTGGTAATGTTTTTTAACTCATTTTTTTCATCTGTCAGTATTGCACAAAGGTTGGACTGGAAAAAGCTTTGTTCCTGTGATCATTCAGGGACAGACAAAGCACTGTTGCAAAGTATTTTTTCAGCATTCACATTGATGCCTGACTTTCTGAAGAACTGAGTGTGTCCCTGACCCCTCAAGAGAAGCAAAGCTGCACTGGTGGAGCAGAAAACACATCCCAAGCCTCTTCCCTCCCAGCACTCAGCTAATTGCCCTTGCAGGCAAGACACCAGCTACTTCCCACACAGAAGGTACTCTCTCCTTCAGCTTTCCCTTTGAGTTCTGCATTTGTTGTAACTTATCTTAATTTGCTCCTTCATCAGGCGCAGTGCATCTGCTGCTCTGATGGATGCCACTGCTCCTGCCACACAATTCAGTAATGCTCAGGCTCAGCAGTGCTGCAGTACCGTGTGGAGCACTCTGCCAGGACTCCTGATTCACCGCTCTGCAGGCAGCACTTGGGCTGATGAATAGCTGTGGATGAAGGTGGGAGCTACACTTTCAAAGCGATGACACCATAAAAGCAGTCCTTTTATCACATGTGATAAAATTCCATCTTCAGATTCCTGCGTGTGGTGCAGTTGCTCCTGCTCTAGTTACTAGCAGATCTCCCCCCATTTCTCACTGCAAATTACTGAGTGGTACAAATCAATCGGACAATATTTGCTTATCACTGAGGACCAGCTAGGTTCATGCAACACGAGCACCATTCTCAAGCACGCTGCTGATATTCAAGGCGCTTTAATGGAAGAAGTCTATACATTGATTGCAAACCTAATATTGCAAACAAGGTTTGTTAGCTTAGTAACTGCAGTTGGAAGAACAGTTTTATTTAAAGCAGAAAAATCCTCACACTCTCTGCAAATGGAAGACAGTCCCAGAGGTTTCAGCATAGGCTAAAATCATTTTTGTGGAAGCTCCTGGTTGACCTACTGCTGCTTGGAGCTGCTGTAACACATAATTAAGGCATATTTCAGGTGATGACAGACTTCTTTTGATCCTCTTGTCACTTTACTTAGCTTCAAAATCACTGAAATGTCATTGATTAGGGGCTCAGCTGGAGCTCAGCTCTTGTTATTTCAGTATTGCTTAGAAAGAAAGAGATGAAAAACAATCAAGTAAGTAAAACAAATCATAAGCACATAGGATTAACAATACAAAGATTGCAAGTGGAAAGACAAATTCTCACCTTTCTGGATCTTGTTTCAATGCAGACATGCACTAAAGTATAAAAAAGATTGTGTGCAGATCTAAGGTTTCATAACCATTCTTTTCCACCACTGTTTTCTGTACCTGGAAAAAGAAAGACTTGTTTTTATATCAAAATTTCCCTGGAAAAAAAAACAACTCTGTAGGTTCAAACCATAGGTTAAAGAGATGTTGGATGAACTGCTAGAACTTGCCCAGGGAGGTGGTGGAGCCACCATTCCCGGGAGGTGTTCAAGAAACGTGGAGATGTGGCACTGAGGGACATGGTCAGTGGGCACGGTGGGGTTGGGCCGATGGTTGGAGTAGGTGATCTTAGTGGTCTTTCCCAGCCTTAATGATTCTATGATTCTATTAAATTTTAACAAATGATGTGGATTGTCCGAGTTGAACAGCCTGAATGGTGGCCCAGGTAAAACCAACTGTGCCAATTAGATATTGTCTGCTTTAGAAATTTATAAAATCTGCAAGAATTGGAACTTACTCTTCTGGTTTTCACATCAATCTAAAACACGCTTACTTTAAAGTTCCTGTATTCACTGCCGTGACAGTCTCTTCATCCATGGTGGTGCACAGGGAATCACATCCCTGGCCTCCTGCTTTGGAGTGAGTGGCGCGCTTATCAGGTGAGTCTTTTCCTGGCTCAAAATGAGCCACACTGTAATTTATGCCCAGTAGCTGTGTGACACTTGAAAATGATTGTCACATTCAGAAGAGACAGTGATATAAGAGGTCAGAAAGCACTGTTAGCCTGTTCTGATAGTAACACCAGAAGATCCTCTTGAGCTTCCTATCAATTCACACTGATGGGATTCACGTTTCAATCAGTGACATTTCAGACAGTCGGTTAATTAGCCTTAATGACAAAGGAGGGCTCTGATTCGCACAGCCCCGCTCCCTCGCAGCACGTTGCCAGCTCTGTTTCCCAAAGACGCTCTGTCTGCTGCACGGTTACATTCCGCAGGTCCTGGCATGCGAGATTGCCTTTTGGCCCGAGCACCCATGTCCCCGTAGCTGTTGGAGAGAGCTTTGGGGGAGCAGTGCCGAAAAGAGAAGCGGTGTATCGCCAGCCGTTAGAGGGCAGTAAGATCCCACCTTTTGAAGCAGCGTCGATTGATTCGCACTAAATGCTAAGGGCACTTTTTGAAGGTTAACCAGCCATTCAAATGCCAACCGTGTTTGTAATCTAGTGATATTTACCACTCTTTTAGAGTAGACTCTTATCTCTGCTCTAGGAATTTTAGCGTACATACCTAAGCAGCCTCTATTCAATACCAATTTTATAATATAGCTGTGTTTCCTTCAAAACGTTCTGCAGATGTGGACTTCCCAAATGTAACTGCATCCTATGACATTCCCAAAGTTGCTATACTGCCGTATACACATTTTTAGCCACATTTCAGAGAGGGTGAACCAGGATGGATCAGTCCTTCACTTTGTATTGGACTTGACCACCCTCTAGTCCAACGCAAAACCAGTCCAGTCCTTCTGGGCTTCCATTCACGGGAGGCAGATGAGAAATGGTGAACCATTAGTTATGCAGCCATTTGTTTGCCTGCTTTTTTAGCTATGGAAAAAGCAATTTGAATGAGTAAAAGGGAAAATATTCATGTTTTTTTTTTCCAATAGTCTTAATAGTCTTATGAAGGGTCTGGAGCAGAAGCCTGATAGGGAGCGGCTGAGGGAACTGAGATTGTTCAGTCTGGAGAAGAGGAGGCTCAGGGGAGACCTTATCGCTCTCTACAACTGCCTGAAAGGAGGGTGTGGTGTGGTATGGATCGGCCTCTTCTCCTATGTACCAGCAATAGGACGAGAGGGAATGGCCTTAAGTTACACCAGAGGAGGTTCAGGTTGGACATTAGGAAAAATTTCTTCTCTGAAAGTGTGGTGAGGTGCTGGAATGGGCTGCCCAGGGAGGGAGGTGGTGGAGTCATTGTCCCTGGAGGTGTTCAATAAATGTTTAGATGTACTGAGGGACGCAGTTTAGTGGGAAATGGTGGTGGTAGGTGGACAGTCAGACTGGATGAAATCATGAGGTCTTTTCCAATCTTGACAATTCTGTGATTCTGTGAAATAAATATTCATTTCATGGTGTGTAAATAGAGATGACAGCAAGGGGGACTTTTCTAATTAACTACTCCCAACTTCTGTTTCTGCTGTTCAGACTTGTGACAATGGAAGCAATATATTAGTCTGTGTGATGAGAAGGTGGCTAATTGCATGGTATGAATTAGCCACCTTGTCTTACAGTAAATGTTGGAAGCGTAATAAAATCAAGTTTCTGTTAACATAAAAATTTCATATGAGTACAATTTCCTTCGGTGATAAAAAATAGAGATTTTAAAATAGATATTTTAAATAGAGTATTTAATAAAACTACGTATATGAAAATCCTATATCTTCCACTGCTTTATAGCAGAGTGTCTGCAGAACAAATAACACAATCACTGATACTTATTTCCATTTCTGACAATGGCATTTATTTCTTACAATTCTTTGTCTTGCGGTGATATATTTACCATTTCCATTTTTTAATTTGATTTCACTCTGCATTATTAGGAAAAAAAATTATTTCTTTACAGAACTTCTCACTTAAGCTTAAAAATTGCCGTTCATAAACTGGTCACTGGGAAAACCATTTATTCCCCTTCCTGTGATGCTTCAGGAATTATTAAGCATAAGAAAATGGTTCTTTATTAAAGATGAAATTGTGTAGCAACTGAGAAGTCTTAATTCTGGAAACTTTATTGAAAAGAAAGACCTCCAATTGCATATTATTATTGAATCAGAGTTTCTATGGAGGAGATCTTTTCTCAAAGAAGCAATGTTTTAGGCAATCATTTTTTGGATTCAAAATGCTTTCAAATATGTAATTATAATTTTCAGGTGCTTATACCGAAAGGATTTTCTTTGCTAAATCACCACAAATTTTGCTTTAGTTGCTGAAGTACCTATGAAAACTCATTTGCTACGTTGAATGTTTCCTTTTTCCACCTTGTAGGTAGAACATGCGTTCTGCTACAGGTGTGCAGCTTGCTGATGACAGCGCTGTTTCTGTACGTCTGGCACTTCTTCAGGAAGCATCGCTTTACTGTTTTGTTTTGCCTTCAACAAATTTCATGTTGTCAGAATTGGTGGGGAAATCTGATCATTTTGTGAACATTTAAGGAAAGCGTGCAGATAAAAATTCCTTCCTGACTCCTTACTATTAATGAAATTCCTCATTACTTCCTTGCCATGAACACGAATTAGGCATGAAGTTCTCTTACCTCTGATTCCCAGTGGGAGAGAAGAGTGCAGCAGGAGCAGCATTCAGGCAGCCCAAACTGAAGGGATGGGGAGGGCAGGAGCGTGGCCATGGGCAGTGCTGCACCCCATGCCCCAGGTGATGCCCTCCCGCAGGGTCCTTGCACCCAGCCTGCTCGCAGCCCTGCTCCCTCTCACCCACCAGGCTGTCAGCAGTTGTCTCAACCATCACGGCCACTTCATCTGCCTTCTGGATTGCCACTGCTTGCCTCTGGGAAACAGAGAAAAGGATTTAAGTTCTGCTGCATTCACAAGCCATTTCTGACAGAGTAATTTTTGGATATAGTACAGGTTTCTTTTCAGATGAAGTTACCTTTCTAAGGAGATGAAAATCTCCAGTTTACTGTTGTTATATCACAATTGGTATTACAAAGCAAAGATGTCATCCTGTGGTTTTTTTAATTACAAAACCAACAAACATCCAAAGATTTAAACATGTTATTAAATACTGTGTAGAGCTGGGCCACTAAATACAGTCACTCAGATGTCTTCAAGAGTGACTTCTGAAGGCTCCTGAGAGACCTGAGAGTGGTCCTTCGGTATCTAAAAGGGGACTGCAAGAAAGGAGGGGTCAGACTCTTTAGCAGTATCTGTTGTGATAGTACAAGGGGAAACAGTTTCGAACTAAAAAAGCAGAGATTTAGATCGGATATAAAGAAGTTTTTTACATTAAGGGTGTTGAGGCACTGGCACAGGTTGCCCGGAGTCATGGTGGATGCTCTGTCCCTGGAGACACTCAAGGTCAGGCTGGATGGGGCTCTGAGCACCTGATGGAGCTGTAGGTGTTCCTGTTCACTGCAGGGGAATTGGAACAGGTGACCTTTAAAGGTTACTCCCAACTCAAACAATTTTATGATTCTATAACTCTGTGATTCTGAAATGGTATTTTTCTCAGAGATCATTACCCCTTTACTCTAATTACTATTCTGGAAAGTTCATATTTTTCTGCCCCATGTTATACGTTTATGTATTCCTCAATGAAAACCTTTTCTTCCCAGAAGAGAATACCACGAATATGTGGAAGATCTTCTATGCATTTAAAATGATAGAAGGTAGGCACATTCTCTAACATTAATACATAATTTTGTATACATTTGCAGTACATTTAACTGATATGTGTGGCTCCAGGAGAAAATTTGTTACTGACATTGAAAAAAAAAAACGCACAAACAAAAGTTATTTTTGGTCTTGGCCTTGCTGTAACTTCCAAAGCCTCCCTTATCCTTGCATCCATTGAACAGCAGACAGGCTTAGGCAACATCAGATGGCCATAAAGCCTGAACAGCACTCCTATAGTGCAGAGCCTTGGAATGGTCTAGCAGTGCATTCAGGTTCCAGCATCATCCCCTATCTGAGAGAAGTCACGTGACACCCACTCTCTCTCCTCCTATTGGAAAATGCCAATAATTGCCATAATTCCTTCCGTTTTTCTGACCCTATTGGAGTTACTTATTTGCCATCCGGTTACTCTTCTCTTTGGATGAACCAAATAAATGGGTTTTAGCACCAGATATTCAATGCTCTTTTCTGCAGTTCACTTCAGACAATTTTTGACACCTATATTTTATTTGACATTTTCCTTCTGGCTCATCTCACCAGCCTTTTTCCCCCTCAAAACTTTCAATATGGTAGTAGACTTGTAGGCAAAGCCTCATGATTATTGTCCCAGGGAACTGTAACCTTTTGGAAGAAAACATATTTTACTTGTAGTTAAAATCCTACCTGGCAACATTAATCCCATGGAGCATTATGAGCTGAAGAATGCACCATTAGCTCAGCCTTCCTGAATAAGATACGTTACAGGGTGCTGTCGTATGGTACCTTTCTTGCTCGGATAGCACAAGACCTGGCCCATGGTAGGCTATGAGATGATCATCATCATGGTTTACCATTTTAATAACCCTTTCAATTTGTAGGTAAAGTCACTGTTTCCCCTTAAACCTGTGTTTGTTTGCTCTATTGTAGCTGTATTTTTCCAATGTAAGTTGTTTATAACCCAAAATACAGCACTGCTTTAAGTAAAAGGAAAAGAAGAATAAAACAGTGATGAAAATGATGCGTTTTTGAGATACATCTGAGAAAGAATATTTTAATTCTCATTCATCATTTTCAGGAGATTCGTATAGGGAACAACATTTTTTCTGAGATGCCAAGAACGCGCTCAAATAACTGATCACCAATGGCCATATTGCCAAGTCCATGAGGCACTGGTAGGCTCCAGCACCTCACCCTGCACACGTGGATCTGCTAGATGATGAACAGGGTTGCATATACTCAATACAAAAGGAATTCTTTGGAGTTCAGAGACATTGCTGATAGGAAGACCACTGCTTACAGTGGTATATCAGCATTTCATCAAGCTGTTGATTTGATCTACAGATCGGTGCCATGTTGCTGCCAGCTTCTTCCTTGTATTTGACTGGAAAAAAATGTACTGGTTCTTGCTACTTCCGTGTCTGAAAAGCATAAATGAAAGGAGATGCAAATTTCTTTCATGGCTTTCAGCTGCTATCTTGCCAACTGAGACACAACTCATCCAGCAAAAAGTCCAGTATTTTTTCAGAAGTGTTGTAAGCCTAGGGTGCTCAGCAGGGCTGGTGTACGTATTTACAGCCAGTATGTGTGTGCGTGTGCTTCCAGGGGGATGGTGAATATCTCATGAAAGACTAACTTGAAGACTTTTTGCAGTCTGCTCTGTCCAAGTGCTTTGGTAGATCATCATCTGCCTCTGATTCTCAGCAGTGAAGTTTCCTGTTGTTCCACAGCACTACTGTATAAGACATGAGAAAGATATTAGGGCTTTCATGCCATTGTGTCTTCTGCCACTGGTAGCAGGAGAATGTCTGATTCTTCAGGTGCCACCTACACTGTCCCATCCAAACACAGAGACAAGTGATATGCCAGGGTAAAGGTCATAATCTGTCTGTTCTCTCTTCTCTTGAAGGTGGCGATGACGCTGGCATATATGAAAACCTGCTTTTCTTCTCTGTGTTTTCACTACAGTGTTTTCCTGTTTAATGGGATAGCAAATGTATGGGAGCTGTTGCATGCAGCAGGAAGGGATGGTGGAACAGTCCTGCCGCGTGTGAGGTGTTGCCATTGCCTGTGCCACCACTGTGCCTTTGGTTGCAGCGAGCTCCTTTTAAGCTTCTGAATAATATCAAGTGTTGAACACTGTTTATTAAAAAGATTAGTTATCTGGCATCAGTGCACCTGCATGCCCATGAATATATAAAGTAATGATGCTGTTCCTGCTGAGAGTGAGATAACGAATCCTCCATGATCTTTGTGATAATCCTGACCTGTGTGTTCAGTATCAAATAGAGATCTTTTCAGCAACGTTTGTGACAGGCACATGCATAAATATTCACCAGGATTGTGGAAAGCTAGAGCTTGAGGAATTAGAGCTGTCACCTGGTGAAAAAGGAGAAATAAAAGCAGAGTTTATGCTTTCCATTATGAATGATTCACATGGCTGTTGTCAGCACCTCCCTTGCCCCCATCAGTAAACATCTCAAGGCTTCAGCTCAGCAGTAGAAGGACAGCCAGCTACGGGTGTTGCTGGCACAGCCGTCTTTAGAGACCCCTGTTCAGCATGGGTAGGTTGAAACTGCCCATTTCAGCCAACTGGGGTCAGCATGTTCAAGTGCAGGCAAACAAAGTAGCCAAGGCCAAGGTGAGTTGGGCACCAGGACCTCCTGCTGGTGACAGATACTTGGATAAACCCCTAGAGGTTTTCACTGAAGCGGTGAATTCCTGGAGGAATGGGCCGATACTCACAAACTTGCATCTCGCTGAAAGAAGGCTTTTGTCATGTTGTATTTTTGTGTGACAGCACTAGCTGCATGCAAGGAAACATCCTTCTGTGAAGTATAACTGTATAGGGACAATGTGTTTGTAAGGCTTCATGGTTGCCTGGTACACAAGGGTCAGCTTTTCCTTGTTTTCTTTATTTCCTGCTATTTTTTTTTTCTGAATATTGCCTGCATGTCTTATTACTTGGGCCACATCCTCTTTCTAAGGTGCTTCTTATGGACAATCAGCTATCCGTCTGTTTCCTCGTCCATTAACATAACCAGTCATTCACCTCTGTCACAGACTTTGTTAAAAACTACCTGTTCTCATAATCTTTACTGTGATCTACTAATTCCTGCAGAACTGCAAGCTCCCTGTCCTCCTTTTTGGCTCCACCTTCAGACCATAGGCAGACAATAGCAGTGTCTCTCCAGTGACCCTGTGCTTCAGTGCAGGATGGGTTGGATGGAGGACAGGAGTTCCAGGTTGGAGCTGCACTCAGAGCTCTGGTTGACTTGTGTCCTATGCTCAGCCAGGACAGAGCCTGATCTGCCTGAAGCTCCATGAATTTAGATGGCAGCTCCTAAGCCAGGCTGTAAGAATGGGGACATCTGTGAAGCACCGTGTTGTGAGAAGAAGCCCAGACAAGCCCTGCAAGAATCATTAGTCTGTCTTTAAAATACATTTGTGAATGTGTTACTATTTCAGTGCCAATTTTCTGTACGATTTTTATTTCATGACCTGGACTATTGTCATCAGATTTTCTGGTAATTTCTTCATCTTTGCAGCCCCCAAAGAGTCTGTATCTTCCTTAGTGAAAAGCAAGGCAAAAAAAAAACTTGTCTGCAGATGTCTCTGGGCCCCTGTTCACATCTCTTCTCACTGCTAGCATAGGAGACTCACTCACCTTCTGGGCTACCAACTATTTTGCCTTTGGCCATTAGCTCATCATGTATCTACAGTATCAACCTAAGTTACTCTTCTTAATGGCAGTATTTTATCCCCCTGCTGACTCACTTCACTTGGAGTTGGAAGTCTTGTATGTTTTGTTTCAAGAGAGTGACGTGAAGTATTTAGACTTGAGTTCTTTAGTTCTTGACTCAATTTCTGTTGAGTGAATCTAGGAAATCCAAGGAGAGCTGGGATCTCAGAGAAACTGAGGTTTCATTTGAGTAAAGATATTGTCCATTAAAAAGTGGCTCCTGAAGTGACTTTGTGTGGGCTATTACCAAAATAAAATGAATCTAAATAGAAGTCCTAAGTTGGATGGTTTCTTCTCCTTTTGTTTTTATTTTTAATAGGCATGAAATTTACTCAAGTATAGCACTGAGTGCTGTAATATCATCTTGAACATGGTACAGCCAACAGAATGGTGCACTGCTGCATATTCCTTCAGCATCTTTCTTCCAAGGAGTGATTCTGGGATGCTGGAGAATTGAAGGGGGGGGGTCTACTAATATTTCCATGGCGTTAGATGCTGTCTTTTCTTTCACAGGCATTAGTATGTACAATGTTCACACACAAAATTTTTGAGATAAGACGCCAGCTTCATCACACTTCAGGCAAAAGCCAAATTCTGAGAAAAAGCCCTGGTGTCGCCCATCTGTTTGGTTCCTTCTGGAATGATCGTATAATGATGCTCAGAGACAATTTGTTACTGGAAAGGAACAGCCAAGAGCTGTACTGCAAAAGCACCGTGTATGAAATGCGGCTGCTCCGGCACCTGCACACAATGTGCTGACAGGGAAAAACACTATTCCCTCAGCTTTAATTTATCTGTGATTGTGCTGTGTTCTCAGTGTGGGGAGAACATTTTTGTGCGCATGGGGCCTGGAGTACTTAATCAGGCCATGGCTATAGCCAGATTCAGGGGTGGGGCAGTAGGGGACACCCTCTCTGTGCCCACATTTTTCCATTGTCCTGCCCCTCTGGTTGCCTCAGCTGAAGTATATGTAGCACAACAACCCAAATCTGCACTGTTAGCTTGATTTGTCGGGAGACACTAAGGCAGGAAGCAAATGTTAATTAATTAGGAGTATTCAGCCCCATTGGATCCTTTGTTCTTTAATTAATTGCTGTGTTATCAGTCTGTTCTAGGAAGGTGAAGCTTCTCCTTAATGCCAAGCTGACCTGATGGTGAGCTTCTGCCGGAGAAGATGGAATCGTGGAATTGTAGAGTCATAGAATATCCCAAGCTGGAAGGGACCCACAGCAATCATTGAGTCCAAGTCCTGGCTCCACACAGAACCACCCAAAATCCAAACCCTATATCTGAGAGCGCTGTCTTGTAAAAGTCTTCTTGTAAAAGTCACTGTGAATGTCTCCTGTGCTCACTTAAGAATGAGGTTGCTTGAAACCAACCAACCTTGCCCTGATACGCAGCAAAAATACTTTGCTGTGCTGAGCAAGAGGTGCCTGTTAGTGGGTTTCCTGACCTGCTGTAGATGATGCTGCAGCTTTTGTTTGGGGATCTGCTTGTCTACCTGCTTTGTTTGGCAGAGCTTGTAAAGTAGCATCCAGTGGATGCTTTGATATATGTAAGCATAGTGTTACTGACAGCCAGAGGGCTATCACATCAGAAGCCCAATTACTTGCTGGGTAACACCAAAGGGTGCATGCAGGTGGTGCAGAAAGATGAGCTTGCGTTCTGATAGATTTGTTCGAATGCCACTCTGTGACTGTTAAGGGATGTAAATGTTATGTATGTTATGTACCTCCTGCTCTGAGCAGTTGCCTGTTAAGGTTTGTGCCATGCTTAGTGCATTATGCTGCGCAAATGTCATACAAGAAGTCAGAAAGAAAGCAACTCAGAGAGTCAGAGAACAGTGCTACAGTACTTACAGTAAATTAAAAGACGCTTTACATTACTGTGCCAAGGTAAAGTGCATTCCAAATGTAAGGAAAGTAGTGTTCATTGCATATGGAAAAATGATCTTATGTTGCCTGGCTGAATTGCTACAATGAAAGTTACTTTTTTATCTTCCAGTTGCTGTGTTCGGGTTACTATTATATGAATCACAGTATTTCCCCTCCATTATTGTGTAAGATATCTTGTTAGCTGCCAAGATGCTATGTGATGAAAGTTAAAAATGAGGATGTTATTAGAAGTATAAAGAAATCTGCATGCATTACTGCTAATATTCATTGAAATAAGTAGAGACATGAGAAATAAAAAACAGATCTTGTGAATTAGAGGAGTGAAATACAATTGAAATAACATGAGGGAATATTTTTATAGACTATGGTAATAAGTCAGAGCACTTGTGGCATTAACTCAAGAAATATTCGAAGAATTATTGAAGGATTTCACACAACAGCCACGTGCTTAGATTTAAAATGTGATCATCTACAAATGTATCCTCTTAAATATTTTAAACATATACTTATCTGAAAACAGCTGAAGCTGCTGAGAAACTGCATAACTCACAAAGCCCCCTGGCACTACAGAATGAAATTGAATCCCAGAATCATAGAATCACGATGGTTGGAAAAGACCTACAGGATCATCCAATTCAACTGTCCACATGTTACCAATATTTCCCAGTAAACCATGTCCCTCAGTACAACATCTATATGTTTCTTGAACCCCTCCAGAGATGGTGACTCCACCACCTCCCTGGTTAGCCTGGTCCAGCCTCTGACCACTCTTTCAGAGAAGTTTTTCCTAACCTCCAACCTGAATCTCCCCTGGTGCAACTTGAGGCTATTCTGTCTTGTCTTATTGCTAGTTACCTGGGACAAGAGGCCAATCCCCACCTCATCACAACCTCCCTTCATGTAATTTTAGAGAGTGATAAGGTCTCCCCTGAGCCTCCGCTTCTCCAGACTGAACAATCCTAGTTCCCTCAGCTTCTCCCCATAAGACTTGTGCTCCAGACCCCTCACAGCTCCATTGTTCTCTGGATACGCTTTAGGGCCTTAATGTCTTTCTTGTACTGAGGGGCCTGAAACTGAACACAGCACTCAAGGTGCAGCCTCACCAGGGCTGAGCACAGAGGGATGATCACCTCTCTGCCCCTGCTGGCAACACTATTTCTGCACAAGCCAGTGCAGGACCCAGCACTTGGTCTTGTTGAATTTCACCCCATTGGCCTCAGCCCAGCGATACGGCCTGTCCAGATCCCTCTGCAGGGCCTTCCTACCCTCAGGCAGATCAACACTTCTTCCCAGCTTGGTGTTATCTGCAGACACACTGAGGGTGCACTCAATGCCCTCATCCAGGTCATCAATAAGGATGTTCAACAGGACAGGCCCCAGTACCGACCCCTGGGGAACACCACTCACGACCAGTTGCCAGCTGGATGTGACTCCATTTACCACCACCTCCACCAGCTCCCTCATCACATCACCCTTTGGTGGATCCCATCCAGCCCCATGGACTTCTGTGAATCCAGGTGGAGTAGTAGGTCTCTAACTGTTTCCACCTGAATTGTGGGGGGTTTATTCTGCTCCCCATCCAAGACTTCCAGGTCAGGGGTAGAGTACGCTGAGGATAACTGGTCTGACTTTTAAAGACAGACACAAAGAAGGCACTGAGAACCTCAGCCTTTTCCTTATCCTTAGTGGTCACATTCCCTGCCACATCCAGTAAAGGATGGAGATTCTCCTTACCCCTCCTCTTACTGTTAATATATGTGTAAAAAAGTTTTTTTTCTCTTTTGCCCCAGTGGCCAAGTTGATTTCAAGCTGGATTTTTGCCATTGTAATTTTCTCCCTGCATATCCTAATGATTTTTTTCTACTCTCCCTGGGTTGCCCATCCCTTCTTCCACAGGAGGTCTATTCTCTGTTTCTCCTGGAGCCTCAGGAAAACTCCCTGTTCATCCACACCAGTCTTCTCTCCCACCGACTTATCTTGTGGCACAGGGGGATAGCCCGCTCCTTTGCCTTTAAGACTTCCTTCTTTAGGAGCGACCAGCTGTCCTGGACCAGTTTACCCTTCAGAACTGAATCCCAAGGAACCCTCCCTACAAGTGTCCTGAATAGTTCCAAGTCTGCCATCTGAAGTCCAAGGTAGAAGTTTTGCTGGCTTCCCTCATGGCTTCACCAAGAATGGAGAACTACTATTTTGTGATCACTGACATAGCTCCCAACCTCCGATTCTCCCACCAGATCTTCTCTGTTTGAGAACAGCAGGTCTAGTGGGGCACCTCCCCTGGTAGGCTCTGTTACCAGCTGCATCAGGAAGTTATCTTCCTTACACTCTAGAAATCTCCTGGACTGTTTCTTCTGCATTGTACTGTATTTTCAGCATGTATCAGGGAAGTTGAAGTCCCTCATGAGAGCAAGGGCTGGCAATCATGCAACTTCCACCAGCTGCTCATAGAGCACCTCATCTGTCTCTTTATCCTGGTTAGGTGGTCTATAGCAGACCCCCACCAGGATGTCCACCTTGTTGGTCCTCCCCCTGATCCTCACCAATAGAGATTCAACCTTATCATTCCCAGCCCCAAGCTCAACAACATCAAAACATAGAGAGCCATGCCACCACTCCTCCTTCCTTGTCTATCCCTTGTGAAGAGCTTATAGCCATCCACTGCAGTATTCCAGTCAAGCGAGCCATCCTATCATCTTTCTGTAATGGCAACTAAGTCATAGCCTGCTGCACAATGGCTTCCGGCTCCTCCTGTTTGTTGCCCATGCTGCATGCATTGGTGTAGATGCACTTCAGCTGAGTCCCTTGCCTCACCCCCAATCCTGTCGCCATTCCCCTAGGCTCATCTCTAGCAGGCTTGGTTTTATCCCCTTCCTCCTTCATACCTAGTTTAAAATCCTCTCAATGAGCCCTGCCAGCTCCTGGGCTAACACTGACGAAAACACTGAAACATAAAACATCAACAAAAGTATTTTACACTGTCTGTGATAATAAGAGTAACTTTATTTTTAACAAACACGAAGAAGCTGTCAGGAAATTGCATTTCATTTGAAAGCAGAACCTAACGAGCAGGATGTTTCTTAATGAGAGATTACTGTACCTTCAGTATTTATGATCCTCATTGTGACTTGACTGAATCAGCATAGGCTGGGTTGACTTCATTTTTCCCAGACTTTAATAAAAAGGCTGAGTAAATAAATAAGCTATTGAAGAAACCAAACCAAAGACACAACACTGCATGGACTAAATTGAGTTTACAATTAAGATTTAATGAATAGGTTGAATTGATTACCAAATTAACACATCAGGTAATCGACACAGAGTTTGTGATTGATCCAAGTGAGAATTGTATTATTTTGCTTTTAGGAGGTTTCAGTTTCTTCAGCCTGCATGCCTACCCAAAGCTCTAGCTGACATATTGCAGTGATATCTCTGCTGAGGGATATTCGTTTCTTCTGGATATAAAAGCTTTGCAGGATCTGTATTAGAATTTATATACAGAATCTACTGGACACTTGTTGGAGAAATTTCTCTGGTTCTTCTCAAGGATGCAAAGGTTTGTGAAACACTTAACATTTAATTTCTGTCCTTCCACAGTGAGATACAGACACCTGTACTTAATGTTTATACATGTTTTATGGAAATTTGGACTCCCCAAGGGGAAGATTTCCAGGTCGTAATACACAGAGCTCATTAATTCACACTCAAAGCGAAAGTGATTAGCACACATCTTCCAAAAGATATGCAGGGAAAGTTTTCAACCCCTGGGCCTTCCAGTGTGTGAGCACTTTTTTTCAGATGCACAGAATCATCTCTGTTTATCAAACTTCTGATACCCTGTAGAGAGAGGGATGGAACCTATCCCACACTGAACTGAGCAAGGCTTTCCCTTTTAATATCCAGCTGAAGGAGGAGGATGAGCAGTGACGTTGTCAGAGCCGGTGTGGTCAGGAAGTTCTCATCCCTTTCCCATAAAAACATACTCTGATCTGCTATCCCCCATTCTCTTTTCCCCTCACTCTGCTCATATACTTGCAATGACTCTCAGCTCAGTTCTGTTCACTGCAGTTCACCTTCAGATCCCAAAGCTGCGCTGCTCAGTGAGTATTCCCATAAAAGAGAGCAAGGAAAAAAGATGAGTACTCTACGATTTATCAGAGACATCAAAATATGTCACGTTTTGTCGGTATAATGTCAGCACAGACGTTTTGTCAGGTTATCCACAATGTCTACATTTCATAATCCCCAAAAGAAAAATTGACTCATTTCCCAGCATAAAGCCATCTTACATCCCAAATGGTGCTGTGTTGGAGCAGCACGACGCATTTGTAAAGTATGCGACAGGCAATGGCATTCTTTTCTGAAATGTACTTAAGTCTAAATGCAAGAGAGAAGGCCACCACAGGGCTAATGGCATCGGTTGTCATTTTGCACATCGCTCACTGCGCAATGTGCTGTGTACGTATATCCCCATCCGGTCAGGGAAGTGCAGATGTAAATCCTAACGTGTAATTGCTTGCAATGAATGGTTTTACCAGCAACTGAAATACTGAACTAGAGTTAAAATTAGCTGGCAATCGAGAAAAGAGAACCTCGAAGATGCACATTTTGTGGAAAAAACGAATGCCGGAGGAAAAACTGTCACTGTTAGATGCCACTCTCTTTTACCAGTAGCTAAAGCAATGGCTGTGTGAGCTGCACTTGCAGTGCAAATAAATCCTTCCCCACCAAAGCTCCCTCCTGGCTGTGATGATTGCTTTGTGTGCCTGTGCTCTAACTCCAATATTAAAAATGATCCATTTTTAGCAGACAACTTCCAGAGGTATGGTAATAAAGCACCTGGCAGCTGAGGAGGCACAAATCTCTCATAGCAGAGATGAGTGACTGCAGATGGCAAAGAGAAAGAAGGAGGGGAGAGGAACATCAACAGCCACCGCAAAGCAGTAATGTAGTGTCAAAGGGAGATGGTTTTTACCAGAGGCACCATGAAAATGGTCCTGTGTTAGAAATTAACATCAGAGACGTTAAAAAGACTAATTAAAAATGCTACCCTTATTTAAATTGAGCAGTTGGAATTCTGTTGGTAGAATTTAATGATTAGAGTTGTATTCTAATGGTCAAAAGCACACCGTGTTGAATACACAAACTGGGTCAGTGCTTGCAGAAGTTCTGCATTGCTGAGAAAAGAACACCAGAGGGAATGAGATTTAGCACTCGATCCATCTGGCGGATTGTAGCGCAGAGCTAGTTCTTTAATTACCATTGCTTTATCAATCACAGAAAATGCAGAAATGTGCAGTGGAAGACCTAAAATGAACATTCTGTATGTTCAGATATTCAGGCAAACTTGCATCTCTTCCGAGAGAAAAGACACTTGGCTAAGCCAAACCTATCCAGGGCTTGGGATTTTATTACCTTTTTTGGTGCCTGTCAAAGCCTTATAGCACTTTCTTCTCTGCTAGTCTTCAAAAAATAAAGGCTTTTCTGATATCTGCCTGACACCTCTATTTCTGAAAATTAAGCTCATTATTTTTTTCTTCTTGCTCTGATAGACACGGAAAATAACCAGATATACTGTTTTTTGCTGCAGCCTCAACAAAACTTGCTACATCTGTTCTTTACTAGGTACACAATCCCACTTCTTTGGATTTTTCTTTTATTTTTTGTATTTTTCTCATATAGAATATAGATTTTTCTTATTATATACTTTTTATCTCATAATTTCTAGGCTTTTGACTCCTCAGCATCTTTTGGATGTTTTCCAGATACTCCGTGCTTGCCCCAGGTGTGGTGACCTGAACTGACCAGTACTTTGCAGCTGACATGTGACCAGTTCCGTACAATACTCTTTTTAAGGCATTCTGGAAACCCATAATTTCAATTACTTCCTCCCCACCCCAACAGCACATTGTTAAGCCTTTGTGATCTGCTGAAACATCTGCATACATACATTAACTGATTTATTTTCCTGCAGTATATGAACTTTGCCAGTTATTCTCGTTTTAGCATTTCTACATTTGGTACTTTTCACTCTCATTGTAGGACTTAGTGATTTCAGAGCACCTCTCCAACTAATTCAGGTAGGTGTTCACTATTCTTTCAGTGAGTTAGGATATTAATGAACGGCTACTGTTGATGATGATACTGATTAAAATGTGTCTTAGTTTCTCAAATCCTGTGGGAGGTGTAGGAGTGTACTGTACTGGTCCTGATAAGATTGAAATATATCTGAATGAAATCCAGGACTGCCAACAGACTGCACTGAGCTGCCAAAGTGAGTACACACATCAAGGAACCACTTGGAGTAAGTCAGTGAGTGATGTTTAGGACATGGGACCTGGGAAATACCCCAGGCACCTCTGTCTGTATCCAGCAAATGAAAAGACGAGCAGAAGTGTGGTCACAAAGCGAGTCAGGCGGAGGCAGGCAGGCATCCTGTTCTCTCCCAACGACCACTCTCAACACACACTCACACAAGTGGCTGTCACCCAGAGCAGAGCTCCAGCAGTGACCACCGGGATGGAGCAGCCACCCCACGTGTCTGAGCTGGGGGAGGCTGCCGACATGACTTGACAATCTGATGTCTTGCCCCGCACTGTGATATCACAAAGCCTTCCCCCGGCATGGCTGCACCCATGCACCCAGCTCGCAGCTGGGGACCCAGCACCCAAATCCCGCCTCCCTGTCCCACCTTCCGACACCTTCCTCCAATCCATCCGCTCTCTGTGTCATTATCACCAGCACACAAGGTCGGGTGCTTCTCTCTCATCCTTTTGACACCTTCAGCCCAACAGCAATAAGGAAGCCTCTATACTGAATTAATTTCCTTTATTTCTACGTAGGAACGAAAATAAAAGAATACAGGAGATTATACACCAAGAGATTAGATCCTTTGCTTGCATCCCGACCCTGCCCCTGCCCCTTCCCCCCATCGCAATGTCTGTCTTTGTCTTCTCCTTCACTGCAATGCAGTGTTCCACCCCGACACCCCACGGTCAAGATTAGGCCCTGCACACAGGACCAAAGACACACATTTCTGCCACTTGAGCTATAGAAACCTTGTGCTTCTGGTCGATCCTCTTTCCAGTTTTTTCTTCTTCACGTAATCCTTTGCAGAACAAAGATCACAACACACAGCAATAACACATCAAGTACTAGTTTCTATAGTATGGTTTCCGTTCTCTGCTCTTCAAAGTTTACATGGGACAACCTCTCCGTGCACAGGGGTCTGATGCCAAGTGTGGTGCTGCAGAAAGCAGAGGCGGTCAATGTGCACTGACCCCACTCACTCCCAGGGGCATCACTAGGACACTGGGGATTCGGGAACTGGACACAATACTCCAAGTGAGGCCTCACCAGAGCAGAGTAGAGGGGGAGGATCACCTCTCTCGACCTGCTGGCCATGCTCTTTTTAATGCACCCTGGGATACCATTGGCCTTCTTGGCCACCAGGGCACACTGCTGGCTCATGGCCAACCTGTCATCCACCAGGATCCCCAGGTCCCTCTCCTCAGAGCTCCTCTCCAGGAGGTCATGTGAAGCTGCTAAACATGATCTCCTGGGCTATTTACTGACTTGCTCTAAGCCACTACTTGGTAGTATACACAGTAGTTTTCTTTTAAACTTAGGGATAGTAATTGCTCAACCATACGTGAAAAGGAGAAGAAAAAAAAGCCTGCAAAAATCCATTTTTAACAATGATAATGTTTGTGACATTGAAACAGTGAATCTATGGGATTTTAAAATATCAGAAATCATTTTCTCCAATAATATACTTAATACAATTGCTTTCCTCTACAATTTAGATTGTGTGTCATGAACAGAATAAGACAAAATCAGAAATGCTGGAGCAAATTCTTATTGTTCCTTTGAAATCAATGGAATTGAGTATATTGATATTCTTATAATTGAAACCACGTATAAAGTTGGTACCATTTTGATTTAAAAAAAACTAGCAGAGATTTTATCCCAATATTAGAAGTTTTTTTTTTTTTTTTTTAATATCCTGTTGCATTTATAAAATTACAGAAATCTAGGCAGTTTAACATTAAAAACTGTAACTTTATAGTCCTATGAACTACTTCCATCTATTACTCTTGCTTTAAAGCTGCCAGCTATTTGCATAATTATTCTGTCAATCCAGCAGCAGCTTTCCCTTCCCGAATATAATACAATGAGTACTCACAATTCATGTTTCAACCTGCAAAGTAAAGCAAAGAGGAGAGATAAATTGCATCCATTTGTAGGCTGAGATGGAGTTGCTTTTGAGGTTTGTAAGGAATGGTATTTTAAAGCCAAAAAATGTATATTTTCAGACTAGCAGATTCTAGAAATGGTTTATTACTTCACATGTTCATTTTGAAAAGTTAGACTAACATTCAGAGCAATTCATGTGCACTTAGAACATAATTTAGACAGGTGTTTTTAGGTCAGTGCTTCAGTTTTGGCAGCATCTTCTATATTATTCCTCTCATTAGGTTACCTCTGAGATGTGGTTGTGACAATCTGAGGCATGGTGGTGATATGTGGAAACGTCATTCAAGATTTAGATGTGCCCATGTTTTTCTCACCATTAATCATGTTTGCTATTATACTTGGGGCCAAATTTTAACCCTCAAAAATGAAAGGTTACTGAGAGGTTCTAAGTATTGCAGTTCTTCCTTAAAAATACCTTTGAGGACTTTGGAAAATAATTAGCTTATAAAGTGTTGATTATGTTAAAAAAAAAAAAATCCTTCTAACTGTAATGAAAAGAGAAGCAATTTTATAGAAAATATTAGGCTTTATCAAACAAGGAAAAGCAAACACCTCAAGCCTTACACATGATCATTACTTAGCAGTTAAAGAACAAAAAGTAATTAAATGAACAAACTTGTCTAAACAGAACTGCACTTTATATGTAGGTAGAATATAATTGCATGTTCATGGTACTACATTTGCAGAATATGCCATTCTATTTTTAATGACCATAGATAGGTAGGTGCTCTGCTTCATGCCTCCTAAAGAAACAAAACCAATATCAGAACAAGGAGAATTGCAAATCTTCTTTCATTCATGATCTTTAGGTTATTTTTATAGCCTTTAAAATGACATAACTTCTTGGAAGGATTTATCAAGTTAGTTTCACTTTTTTATTTCAGTAGTGTTATTGATGAAAATCTATTAATGAAAATGTGTTCAGAGCTGGCAAAGCTGGAGTTGGTCACCTTTTAAACATGCATTTGAGAAGAAGTGTTTGACTTATACTGTAAGAACTACTTACTCACCCTCTCAACTGTTGTTCAGTGGAATGGATAAGAAGTGATTGTCTTAAAACATGTGAAGTAGAAGGCTAGGAAAAAAAAAAAAAAGACTGACCTTCATCATAGGCTGTCAGCAGCAGTAGAAACTACAGTACTATGCTTTCCCCTAGTCATTATATTGGACTTATTATCTCTTAAACATACCATCAAAGGTGGGGTAAAAATTGAACAAAAGAAAAGGCAAAGAAATTCCAAACACACTTCATATTCTGTTAAGGGGATCCACAATAGACTATGCTTTAACACCAGCACTATGTTTTAGTGTCAGGTGTAACTGCACTATATTATCTAGTATAATTAAATAATGTGGCTGTGATTATGAAAAAAAGTTGAGTGAAAACATGATTCAACCAAAGATAATAAAGTATGACTTTTATAACTGACAGCATAAAAATGTTTTATTTCAATATGGTAAAACTGATTTTAAATCTTTTTTTTTTCTTTTGCTATACAATATTTTCATATTTTATTACACCTTTTATATTATTAAATTTAAACTACTACTGACAATTCATATTATATGAAATGTCACTTTTCTATTTTTTCATAATGGTAGGTTTAATATCATATAATACAGTTCAATATTTTGTTACAGAAACAGAAACAATATTTTTAATTTATTTCACTTCAAAATATGTCTTACATTATTCTTTCCACATTCTGTCTTATAAAGTTTAAGTTTGTTACCTAAAATAAAAAAGAGGTAGTTTTTTCCACAGAAACAGATTTGAATTTCTGATTATTTCTAATTCCTGTTCTAGGCTTCTAGTTATCTTCCTCTACTCTAAAAACAGAACATAATCTCTTGTTGAGATTATTACATTACCATTAAATTAAATGATAACTTCTCTTTACCAGCTTCATCACAGACATATTTTTAGAAGGTGCTCAAGTGAACAGTTACAATAAACTGTAACTACGCCCTACTCCTCCCTTTTCAAACATTCTTTGTTTCCATTTTAATCAACCTGTTTGAGAATTAAATTATTAGATGCTTCACAGATGTACAAAGCAAATGACAGAACAGGTAAATCAGCTTTTCCTTGTTTCCCTAACTGCATTTTTTTCCTGTGTTTTTAACATGTCATTTAGAATACAGGCTCTCAGTGTTAAGAAAACTATAGAACCATGTGACAAAAAGGGATTTTGCATCCATTCAAGTCTTCCTTGCTGTTGTTTTTCAAGTTTAAATACTCTTCTATTTTTTTCTCCAGAAGCAATCTCTAAGTCCATTTTCTCAGTTGGCCATTGAAGGCTTTATTTTAAACCACATTTTTATGTTGATAATTTAGAGAATTTGCCTCACTACTCTCTGTTACTGTAATAGGAATTTAAAGTAAGATTAATATAAAGTCTTAAATAATAAAACCATTAAAGAATTAAAGACCAGTACACTTCGATTATGGAGTTACAATTAAAAGAAGACAAAATTCATATTTTTTCTTTTACATATTTTTTTTTTCTTTAGAGAATCTGAGAAGTTTGCAGACGACACCAAGCCCAGTGGTGCAGTTGACACGCTAGAGAGAAGGGATACCATCCAGAGGGACCTGGACAGGCTTGTGATGTGGGCCCATGCCAACCTCATGAAGTTCAGCAAGGCCAAATGCAAGGTCCTGCACCTGGGTTGAGGAAATCTCAAGCACAGATACAGGTTGAGTGGAGAATGTCTGGAGAGAAGCCCTCAGAAGAAGGATTTGGGGAAGCTGGTTGTTGAAGGTTTCAACATGAGCTGGTAATGGGTGATTGCAGCCTGGGAGACCAACCTTATACTGAGTTGCATGAAGATAAACATGGCCAACAGGTTGAGGGAGGTGATTTTGCCCACCTACTCTGCTCTTGCATGACCCCATCTGTAGTACTGTGCCCAGTTCTGGAACCCCCAACACAAGAAGGACATGGAGCTGTTAGAGTGGATTCAGAGGTGGGATATGAAGATGATGAGAGGGCTTGAGCAATCCTGGAGAAGAGAAGGCTCTGGGGAGACCTTATAGCAGTCTTCCAGTACCTGAAGGGGGCCTACAGGAAAGCTGGGGAGAGACTTTTTATAAGGGCAGGTAGTGACAGGATGAGGGGAAATGGCTTTAAACTGGAAGAGTGTAGATTTAGACTAGATATTAGGAAAAAATTCTTTACTGTGAGGGTAGTGAGACACTGGAAGTGAGACACTGGAACAGGTTGCCCAGAGAGGCTGTGGATGCCCCCACCCTGGAGGCATTCAAGGCCAGGCTGGATGGGGCTCTGAGCAGCCTGGTCTGGTGGTGTCCCTGCCTACAGCATGGGGGTTGGAACCAGATGATCTTAAAAGTCCTTTCCAGATGAGATCATTCTATGATTCTATGAAATCAATCCAAATAAGTTTTCTGCTTTGTATTGTATTTTGTGACAGCCATAGTGGAACATAGAAGACAAGATTAATATTATCAATATATTTTTAAAATCCAAACACATAATAATTAGATAAACATGATCAGGTTTTTAATTCTAGAATCATCTATACATCTGAAAAGTTACCAGGCTGTAAGGAAATTTGTTGTGCTATTTTAGTATTTTCATTCAATCTAAACTCTTAGAGACTTACCCATTTCACATCATCTCCTATGCATATTCTCCAAATTCACCATTGTTGATTACATAGCTATCTAATCATAGTCAGAGATAATTTTAATTATATTTCTTTACACTGTTCAAGTAGGTGAGCGTATTTATATTTATTTTCATTTGATTCATCTGCGAGTTACTCATGCTTTGAGGAATTACTACTCTTAAGAAGTCCCCAAATTATTCTTTGCTGAGCTACTCAGACTGTTCTTTCCTTTTCTTCTTGCCCTCTCTCAAAGGTTAAAACACAAAAAGCTTCTGTTTGCTTGAAATATTATTTCTTTCTTTAAATTCTGATGACTGGATGTAGCTCATTCCCTTCATATCATTTTGCTTTTCTCTGTGTTTCTTCTCTACAGCAATATTACTGATCTGTGTCTTAATTATTAGTTCTAGTTCTCTAGCCAATATAAATTTTCATTGCGTAGGTTTAACTTCTATGATTAATTTGTTATCATCATCATCTTAATCTGTTCACTTATTTCCTAGGTAAAAAGGAGGCCAATAAATTCTAATCTCTGCAATAATTATTTGGGGGCAACCTGAGATTTATTGTTGATCAATAATTTTAGTACAATTGGTGTCTTAGCAAGGATCATTTCAACTTCTACTTTGGTTCATCTTTGTACCCTTCATCTTGTGGGACAACTTTCAAATACTCATTCTATTTATGTTCCTTTATTCACAAGAGAGATTTTTAATGGATAATTAAGGGAACTGGGATATGCATCTTTCCCACATAATGAATTTTCCCACTTTGTGAAGTGGATTGTATTTCTATTTCAGTTCATGCTCTATTTTCCATTAAGGGCAAAAAAATACTTCTGTTACTTTTTAAAATAATCTATCTACAAACTACTTTTATTTCTCTACCACTGGCAAATAAGTCTGTTATTTCTTCATCTCACAGTTGTAAAATAATTATGACACACTTGAGAAGAACAAAGCAAGCCAGATGAAAAAGCAGTGTGAAGAAATCAGTATGGATTTGTAATGACATTTAAGAAAAGATTAGTACCTGTATTTTGATTCTACCCTGTGAGTAGTGTCTGTTGAGATGAAACGTCTTCCAGCTGCCTCCCTCCAAGACTGATACAAGGAACTCCAGTTTACTGCCAGCTTTAGACTTTTTGGTGCTATCTTACTGTCCAAAGGATTCTTACACATTTATCTAATGTAAACTAAATATTAAGTCTTATACCGTAGCTGTACAAGATAACTTTGCTACTGAGATCTTTGGTGCACCTACATTTTTGTCTTGAATATTATTATGTCTTGAATACTACTCTTTTTTCTATACCTATGGAAATATTAGAAACAGATTCTGAAAATGTGACCAATACTCCCCTTTCATGGATTCTATATTCATTATCTAATTTCTATACCATGTGCTGCTACAATATTTAGCCTTGATCGGCTGTGTCTATCTTAACTCAAATTCTACTTCAGTGCCCATTAGGCAGTGATACAAAACGGAATGAGAACAGCACATCTCCCACCTTTTTCTTTTCTAAATTAGTGAAAATACTAAGAAAAGGATTTTTTTTTGTACTCCTATGTGACTTTTAATAAGGTTACTTTTTGCACCATTAGTGTATTGAGTACCAAATGATATTAGAAGACCTGCTGCTCTGTAACATGTAACTGAATTTCCTTCATTGTGCTCCTTCATTTGTAATTACTGCTCATGAGGAAAAAAAAAATTGTACAACAAATTAAATATAAAATATGAAACACAATGTATTAAATATCATGTAATCATATCTAAGTCACCAGTCTAGTCATGTTTTAATCAACTAATTTGTAAAATAAAAAATTCTGAGCATACATACTTTTCCTTGTGCTACCTTTCTAAAGATATTGTTGAAAGATTCATGGTTTTAATTACTATCTCTCAAAAAATGAAGAAAGAGAACAATTTTCTATTTCAGTGTTTCTTGGAGCAAAGTTGTTTCCACTTACAGTGCTAACAAATTAGAGAAAAATTGTCTCACTGCAGATGTAAAATTAACATAGAGGAAATCTCTTCAAAGTTGAACAATACAACTTCTCCCTTATTTTGACTTACAGATTTGTTCACTCAAAATCTTCCAGGTCATCTGATTATATCAAAAGAGGGGGTATTAGCTTCTCTTAAAAATAGGTATTAATTGATTTTACTATATCACTCCTATTTAAATGTTCTTGAATCATAGTCATATGAATATCTGTACCAGTTTCACCAGTTTTGCTGTAACAAACAGGAAGTAGTAGTCATAATCTTCTAAGTATATTGTGCTTCTTTTTACAAATTATGTCATGTTTATTGCCCTATGTTCCTTTTAATACCAAAAATGTTTCTTTATAGTGTTCAAACTTTGATCTGGGGAAAAGAGTAACAACGAAGTCATCATTTTTTTGGCTTTTTAGTCTGACTTCAAAAAGTTTTGATAATTTGATGGCAATTAGGCAGGTCATGTTTATTGCTTGGTGATTCTACCTTTCACCTCTTCCTAAATATATACAATTTATTGAAAATTCAGTATTGCAGTGACAATAAATGTTCACAGATTCAAGCCTAAGAAAGGATTTTTTTGAAGGGGGAGAAGAAATAAGAGATGCAATGGAAGAAAAGAGGCAAGAATGATTCCTCTTACTTCTTCCTAATCAAATTTCTCACAAGATGATAATTTTATTTTTGATATTAACCTAAATTGAAATAAATGAATAAATAGTTAAATGTTTAAATGAATATTTCTTAGTTTTTATCATTTTAGTATTTTGGGCATAACTGATTGTTGGATTTCTTTTTGTTAGGCCAGATCATTGTCAATTTAAATAGAGGGGTTTACTCATTTAATCAGAAAAAGGAAATATTTGTATAGCTTTTGCCTGGAACTGATTGATTAGCTGGTGATCACATAGATAACTCGCAGTCAAACATTCTGCTGTTTTTGTTACCTTTGTTCACAATTCTGTCTACCCTGTACCATTTCTTCAATGTACATTTTTTGTTCCCAGTTATTCAATTCTTAGTCTTATTATCTGTATATATCAAACACGCAACCTAAGTGAATCCAATATATTGTATACATTAATAACTGTTTCATTCTTTGTCATGGATTTCATTATTTATTAAATATTATTTGGTTACATCCCCTGGAAAGGAGGATCAATAATATTGTTATCAACGTTAGCAGTTCAGACAGCTTTCTTCAGTAACATTTTAAAACTGTGAATTATCCTTTGCAAGGAAAATGTGTGATTTTATTACCAGTCTGCCAAGATCTCTAAATGTAAGTCATATTTGTGCTATATTCTAATCGAAACAAATCTACAGATCTCAGTAGACTGTGACAAAGAGATTTTTTTTTTTTTTTTCCAGAGCATTTGAGCAGAGATTTCATTTTCACACAAGGAAAAATGTCCAAGTAATATGATGGTTAATCCTGTCTTTGGGCCATGAAGGCATCAGAGAGAGTCTGGAGGGGAACTGCACTAATGAAGTGTGGATGAAACTGATCTATGTGGGATTTTCTCTGAGGAGAGAAGGACTGAAACTGCCTGTACTGATTTCTTGAGGAACAAGAGCTGCTAGTTAGAAAAATACCCTGAGCTAGGCTGAAGATACTTAGTACTGGAACTAAAGTTAGGTGCCTAAGTAACCTGCAAGCAACCAAAAAATGACTCTTCTTACTTCCCCCAGCCAATTCTACTCAGCTATAGAAAAGTATTAGGTTCTTAGTAAAGCTATTTCACAAATTGTTTGCATTCCTACAGTTACATTCATATAAATGTGAGGGAAAGAAAGAGAGAAAACTTAGAAATATTCCCAAATTGGTAAAACTCCAATCATATCTAAAACTTCATCAGGCACTCATGTCAATCACCCATAAAACTAATCTATGGAGAACAAAACTTCATTAGTTTTTTCTGCTCAAAGAGCTTCTTATTTTTCCTGAGAATTTCTGATTTCATACTCTCTCAAGAACACAATTCTCTAAAGGTAGAATGAAGGAGGGATTACACTTTAGATTGAATTCTGAGTCTTTTTCAATGCTTATTTTCATTTCTTGCTTTGAAAATTATCAAGAATCATGGTTCTTTAAGGTATATATATAATGATATCACCTCTGTAAACATACATAATAATTTCTGGAAAAGTTTATTTATTTCTCAGATAGCTAATTTAAAGTGCATTAACTTAAATTTTATTTGATTGGAAGCATTTAAAAATATTTTTGGTATATATATTGCACATATTGTCTATGATTTGCTACATCTAGAACTTCTGTTTTTACTGTATTTACCTGGATTTACCTGTGCAATTTTCTTCCCATTTTTAATAATTGTATTAAAATTAATTATCTAGTTATCTAAAATATTTCAAGAGTTTTGAGCCAGAAGTACATTGGCATGTGCAGCACAGAACTTGACAGTTACCAGATGCAATGTTATTCCGGTATTATTGTAACAGATTGTAGAGAAAGGCAGTAGCTTTAGGAACACTACCATGTCTCATTATCTAGTGTAGATTTAACTGGAAAGATTACATGCCATAACAGCTTGGCTATCTACTTCATGTCACATGATCGTTACCTAAGTCATACTTACCGAAGCAACAATAGAATGCTTTATTTATACACACACGTACCTGCAGAGATAATTCATATGAAGAAGAGAATAAACAGAATTCAGAGTATATTAAGATGGGCAATCCAATTACGGTTTTTTAGGAAAACACTAAATAATAATCTGATTAGAACTTGGAAGTTAGTGTAAGGATCTGCTGTCCTAACACATGACACTGACAATCATCTGTAATGATTATTGGATAAGTTTATGTGCACCAGTTCCTCTTTTAGTAACACCAGAAAGAGACTGTAGCATTAATATAGCTATATTGTCCACATGTGATAATGTCAAAAGCCAGCCAGTAGGCCAAAAGGATCACTGAGTCATGATTTCAATCAGCTGATATAAACCCCTTTGGTCTGAATTTCAAATTGTGGTATATGAACTATTTCTAAAGATTGAATCTGGTACTATGTGGAGATAACATTACTCAAAAACTTGTTCTTCTATATTTCAAAAACAACAGCAACAAACAGGCAAATTACCACTTCTCTCAGTCACAGATATAATTCTGTAAAATTAAATTAAATCTCATTTTATAACAGCTCTTCAGGGAGACTGACCACTGAAACAAATAATAGAGAATCACACAATACTCTGAATTGAAAGGCATCCATAAGGACCATCGAGTCCAACTTCTGACTCCAGACAGGACTACCCAAAAATCAGACCACATGACTGAGACTGTAGTCCAGACACTTCTCAATATCCAGCAGCTTGGGGCCATGACCACTGCTCTGGGGAGCCTGTTTCATGCACGCCACCCTCTGGTAAAGAACCATTTCCTAATATTCAACCTGACCCTCCCCAGACGCAGCTCCATGGCATTACCTCAGCTCCTGTTGCTGTCAGGAGAGAGAGGAGATCAGCACTGCCCCTCCACTCCCCTCATGAGGAGCTTTAGGCTGTGATGAGGTCTCCCCTCAGTCTCTCCTTCTCTGGACTGAACAAACGAAAGGAATTCAGCTGCTCCTCATATGAGGTTCAACAAACTGCAAGGTCTTGTATCTGAGATGTGGCAATCCCCACTAACAGTCCAAGCAGGGGAACAAAAGGATAGAGCATAGGCTTGCCAAAAAGAATATGGGGGTATTGGTAGATGGCAAGCTGGACATGAGCCAGCAGTGTGCCTTCACAGCCCAGAAAGCCAACTGCATCCTGGGCTGCATCAAAAGAAGCATGATCAGAAAGGTGAGGGAAGTGATCCTGCCCCTCTACACTCTGCGCTGGTGAGACCTCACCTGCAGCACTGAATTCAGATGTAGAGTCCCCAGTACAGGAGAGATGTGGATCTGTTAGAGCACATCCAGAGGAAGGCCACAAATATGACACAAGGGATGAACACTTCCCTTATGAGGACCTGCTGAGAGAGCTGGGGCTATTCAGCCTGAAGAAGAGAAGGCTCTGGGGAGACCTGATAGCAGCCTTTACCAAAACATACTGGAATTTTGGTGGTGGCTCAGTAAGAAGAGCCATTAGCATGGAATAGAATGCATGGCACTTAATGTTATCTTTATGTTTGTTGTTGTTGTTGTTGTTTTTCTTTATCTTATTGCTGTTCATCATGAAATCATGTAGATGTGTAAACTGACTCATTAAATTTCTTACACCTAATTTTATCTCACAGCTCTCAGAGTTATTATTTAGTTCAAAATATGGGTAAAAAATTGAGGTTAACTGTTTTTTATCTTTTCCTGTACATCAGTGAATCTGAACACCATCAAGGAAAATCAAGTGGTGAAACTGGTATTTTTCTTTATATTTTTCAGTTTATATTGTTCTTAACAGCAAGAGATAGTGTTTACAAATGTTTAAATGATATATATATACATGTATATATATATGTAGGGAAAGAAAATGTAAGATTAAGGAAGTTGGTTATTCAGGCTTCTTTTCCAGTTGTATACTGTTAATCTGGCTCACAGAGAGTTGACTTTCTAAAACTAATACGGAGTTGAACCATACCATTATAAATCTTTTTGATTGCAAACCTAGTGCAATCTTAATTATTGAATATGTGCATGTGTATCTGAGAAGAGTAAGCAATTCCAAACCAGGGAAAAAATGTTGATCTCTCTAACAGCTTGCTTCTTAGAGCCATTTTATTAAATGTTTTTTGGATTTCTTAATGTCTTGCCATTGCATAGCAGTCATAAGATGCCAGTGTATAGTTTAGTTTAAATTGAATTGGACAGCTTAATTTCCTATTAAAATTTGAATGCTTTAATTAGAACATATCCTTTAGATTTCTAAAATGTGTAATTTTAAAGAGTAGATGTTCATCATTTCTTTGTCTTTCCAGACATTAGGCTTTGATCTTGAGGTTATCCTGCTGGGTAATGACTTGATTTGTCCTCTAAAGTTAGTGGAAACAAAAACAACACAACTTTAAGCACATGTATCTAGCAGGTGATATATGTTGATTTAGATGCATCAGAAATACAGTGGATCTGAAATGATATTTCACCTCTTAGCAGAGTGTTCTTCTTGCTATATGGTAAAGTATTCTGAAATGGGATAACTAGGCTTCTTCTAGTACTTTAGCAGATGTTCAATTATACAAGGGAATAAATGACTATTAGAAGAAAGAACTGATTGAACTCTATCCCGGGTGGCGTGCAATTTCTTAAGAGTCAGCATACTAAAAAAGTGGAACAAAGCATTTCAAATGTCAACACAAGCATTGAAAACCCTTTCACACAGCTACAGTTGCTAGTACAAACCAGAGAGAAGTATTTGTCCAGAAGAATCACTGTCACCGGTTTATGGGCCGATTCGGCCCGGTTCCGTGACTAATGGGGCGGGGGGCCCACGGACCCACGCCCCAA
>JANHGO010000862.1:0-37500 GCA_024606505.1 Aquila spilogaster
CAAGGGAATACTTAACAGTTTCAGAATATTTTGTTGCTTTGATTTCCACCACCACCACCCCTCTGTCCCCCTGCCTTTTCTTTAATGCATTGCTAAGTCAGGAATAAGCTTATTCCATATCCTGTATCAGTTAATTTTTGTTAGCCTTTGGTGAGACACTTATTAAATATCTAAGTTATGCCGATCCTTTTCCATTACAATGCACTAAAACACCATGGCATACTAATTCTGGTCTTTATGATGATTTCAGCCAATCTGCTCACTATAGAGTCCAGACACAGTAATGAACTTCAGTCTCACAACCTACAGGTTCTTTAAAAAACTTGGCTTCACAACTATCACTTTCCGCTCCTCAGGTACCAGGGCTGATGAAAGTCATAGTTACCCATCACAGGGAGTAGTTCAGCACTTCAGTTTTGATTTCTGCTACAGTTGTTAGATGAACCAATTTATTTCTGTTGGCTTGTTACTATACACGTATCAATCTGTTCTAAACCTTTTTCATGACAGCTAAGTCAAAGGTCCTTAGTTTGTTCTCCATACAGAAAGGCTCCAGTATGAAAAAAATACCTCTCTTTTTGCTCTCTCTTAGTAAACAACAATAGAAATAACTCATTTAAGGGTTTTTTTTTTGCTAAAATCGTATCTTTCTTGAATGTTTCTTTTACACTTTATCAGAACTACAGAGTCAGGCTTTCTACTTTTGTATTTTAAATGCTGTTATTACTTGTGCTAATGCTTTTAGCAAGTCAAGGCTCAACAACATTTTGGCCTGTTTCATAACAGTTTTACGTTATCTTGCCAAGGTTTTCTTTTTTCTCATTTGGATAGAAGTTCCACAAAGGAAGATGTCTCTGGTAGCTTTAAACAGTCTCCTGCAAGGATTTTACCCTTTGGGCTGCCTCTCTTAATTTCTTTTAAGAAAGGTTCTTCACTTGTATGTACTTTCTTGTTGTAAATTATGTTAAGGTGGGGAGATGGGCAAGAAGTTGTGTTTTTTCTGCCTTCAGTGATATTGAATTTGAGAAGGCTGTGGCCAGTATTACTGGGAAGATCATGATTATTAGTTTAGAAAAGGATTGCAAGGATAAAATGAATTTTATTAATTTTATTTTCATTATGAGTTTCTAAGAATCTGTTGCTGGATTAAAATAACAGCCTTAAGAATTGTAACAACTGATGGATATATGTACTGTACGGCATATAGTTAACATCAAAATCTAATTTAAAACACTGCCATTAAATAAGAAAGTGGAATAAAACACATGTTGTCTTGGATTATTTGTGAAATAGTATATTGTGATCATCTTAATCTATTATGCCAGGCTTTTCATTGCTGTTGTTTTAAAAAATGAATAGTTTGTGAATATGACTAAGCCTGCCTTTTTCATGAAATTGCAGAACCTTTCACCTGGGCTAAAGATTAGACATTGCATTTTATCAGTCAACATGAATATACAAAATCTTGCAAGGAAAAGAGATCCTTGTTATCATTTCAGCAATCTCTGTTTTCCAGATTATTGAAATGAAAAAAGAGCAAAGAGTTCATTGTTATTTGCACCACTAAAGACGAAAAAGCAAAAAAAAAAAAAAAAAGCAGTTTTCTAGTTAAGAGCTTAAAAGAAATTCTTTCTAAAACAACAAGAATTTCTGCATGTTACCATCGACGTGAGTGACCTCACAAATTATTTCAATCTGTCAGCAATTTGTTTTCATTTTTTGCACATAGTGTGAAAAATTCAATACTTTCTTGTCAGAAATACCTTTGCATTCTCATTTTTAAGTGTATCAAAGGGCAAAATAACCAAAAATGAATTACCAAACTAATGTTTCTTCTCTGTGACAGTGATTGCCACATTGTACTGGCCATAATGATATTCAATGGAAGTTTATTTTTGGTTGATCATACCAAATTTTTATTTATATGAAGTGCTAAACAATATCAATCTTCTCTGTTCACATTTTACCACTGACTGTGGCAGACCCCAAGTTATTTGAAAACACCACTCCATGCATGAGCACAATAAAAGTCACTTTTGGTAGATTTGGAGCAAAACAAAGGCTATAGACAAAAACTAATTCAAAATCAGTGTTTTAACAAGATGTGTTTCAATTCTGTGTGTTTTTTTAAAAGAGAAAGAGGGTCAAATGTTTAAAAATCTCAATTTTATATAAATATTGTCTTGCGTTTTTTGACATTTCAAATTACTGGAAGTTGCTGCAACAAAAGTCAATGTCAGCAAATTACTCAGCTCGGCATAAACAGAGTCTTCACATTGCCTGGATCACAATTAAATTGGTTCAGGGATACGGATAGTGCTTTACAATTTTTTCTCTCTCTCTTTTGTCACCCACAACCTTTTTTACCCCCAGCTCAGTGGTCTCCCCCCAAAATAAGAACAGAATGAAGACAAGCATTGTTCATTTTACGCAGAGATAAATTCACTAAGGCCACCCCAGCACAGTGAGAAATAGTTAGTGGGTAGGAAAAGTGGTTCATGTAAGTAAATGTGTACTGAGTAGTCTAAAAAAACTGTGCCATGAGGCAAATTTTGAACAAAATTTAAGGATGAGCAAAGGTAACTAAAGACTTTGTTCGGGGCTCTTACTTTCTTAAGTGAGTATGAAACTAGGAGCAACTTCCAGGACGACATGAAATTTAAATGATAGGAAATGAAGAATGGCAGCACTGCTGCCAAGAGGAATTTTCCAAACTGTAATAACATGGATTGCAACCAAAGCCCCCTTCTATGTACTTCACACTGGAAAAGCAACATTTTTCTTTCAAATACACTTAAAAAATAATAAAATATTGCACACAACCACCTCATGCAAGAACTCTAGAGAAATGAAATTTAGACAATCTAAGGTATAGGCAAGCATCCACAAATCTATGCACAGACAACACTGAAAATAATTTCAACTACATGTAAATAGATTTTTGCAACAAACTGTTAATAAAAGAAAACAAAAATATTTTCTCTTTTTTCCTCTGCCCTTTTCAAAATTAATACATTTTTTCTCCTTTCCTCTATACCTTGCCCTGTTGATTTTTTTCCTGCCATTTTTAGATTCTTTTTCTTCTTCCTCTATTTCCATGTGTGTTCTTTTATTTATCTACCTGACTTCCCTCCTCTTTCTATCCCCTCTTGATTTATTTCTTTGCATTCAAATAGCTGTGCTGCCTGGGACATAGCCTCTGTCTAAACCAACCTCAGCTAGTTTACACCCACTGCTTTCCTAAGGGGGTACTTAGGGCATAAATGCCTTTTTCCCTGCCATCTCAGTGTCCATTATGTCCAAGCACAGTCTTGTCACAGTGTGATCCAAAAATAGTAAGAAAAGAAAGCTTATTGGTTTAGGGATCTTTACGCCTGTTTGCAGTTTGGAGAAAACAGTAGGAATTTTACTGTGCTAGCTTTTTTCTTCCCTGGTTTTGCATTTGTTTTGTTCAGTAGCATGTTGTTAAACAATAAAATAAAACTGAGTGTCTTTTTTCTCCAAGTGATGCTTCTTATCTTCTCCTCCCACCTCTGCCATGCTGGACCACTCATCCCTAACAGAGGTACTTGTCACGCACAGCAACCAGGGAAATGTGGGGCTGTGAAGGAAGAGTGGAAACCCCATTTATCTTGCAAACCCTTTTTTACAATTTTGCCACTGAACTTTGTTTGTGATTTCATGGAATTAACGGAGAGATTTATAAAAAGATGTCCTCTGGTGAATATTAAGCCACAATAACATCAGTGAAGTGCTTGAAAACACAGTCCTCGGTGTACTTGGCACAAATACAGACCCAGGTCCCAGTTGAGACAGAAGCCAGATAAGTTCTCCAGGTATCACACAATCGCCTGCACATCTTTTCTTGCCAACATCATGAGGTTTTCAAGGACAACATTCTGCCCTAGTACTCTTGCATGTAATTAACTCACAGTGTAATCAATGGGATGTGTAGCTGAGGAGCTCTGAAGAGATTTTGTCTGGCTATGAAACATTAGAATGAAAGTTTCTGTTGCTGAATATACATCTATTCACAGAACCTAACAGGTGTTTGCTGCATTTTCTGCCATTTAAATATGTTTAATCTTCAATTATATTAAAACCTATTGATGAGGAGAGGAAGTTCTTTTAACAGACTGCTAGCAAGGCATTCATGAAGCCTTCTCAATCATACTCTGCCAATTCTTTTACCAAGAGGTTTTTGAAAAAAAAAATCTGCCTTAGCTTGTGACAAGTCCTGTATCCCAGAAATACATGGTCTTGAGAAATTCTGGATTCACCTACATTTAGGCAAAAATGTTTCTCTTGGCCAAAAAGGAGAAAAAAATCCCTGGATCAAGAAACACATTAAAATGTACTCTTTTGGGGGGCTGAAATTACAAGAATAGTACAGTTTCCAGTTTATAGAGTTTTTAATTAAAATTTTTAAGAAGAATGAATGAAATTCCTGAAAGTGAAAAATTGAATGAAATTCCTGTAAGCAAGAGATTTCTTCCTCAGAAATGTTTGAATGAATAACAATGAATTCTGCTGGGAATCACTTCCTTGTTGTCATTTAATATTAAATTGAGCCATCCAATGCATCCATAAAAATAGAATAATTGGCCCATTAATTTGTTAATAGAATTGTAACCTTCATAAGCATCAAAGTCATACCTGAATCCTAAACAGCAAATGCCATAACAAGATTGGTTGTTAGACACTTGGGGGATAAGTGTGGATACCCTCCTTGAACAGATTTCTTCCTTTTTTATGCCTATTTCTTGGTTAAAGTGTTAGGTTGCCACTGATTCCCTTTTTGATGGGTTTTTGTGGCCAGGCAGGTTCTCTCTTCATTCTTCTCTGCACATTTAACCAGCCTGTTTAGACTGTCATCTCCTTGCCATTAGGAGTTAAGGCAATGCTATGCACTGCATGGCCTTTTTAACCTATTATTTATAGGGGAGCAAATAAGGTGCTTTACTAATTGATTAAGTAATCACAGTAAGTTTCTTTTTAGAGCTCTTGTTATGTTGTCAAAACAGTTTTATTTTTCTGTATGTTGATATAATGGGTTTTTTTCAGTTATTTTGGAATGCTTTTGGTAAAGAACTGCCCTCCCGACATTGCAGAAAACAACCCCACCTCGTTTACCTTTGCAATATGCATCCATACACATTCGCCACATTTCATGTTATGCCTCATTGTTCCACCTAGCCTTAATGTCAAATATGGTCTATTTGCAAATTTGAGTTTCAGTATTTTTGGCTACTCTGCTACTTGTTATGGCACGTTTTCTGTGTAGGGACTTTTCAAGTGGAGCCATGTGCCGTGACAAAGAAGCAGTAACCATCCTCTGTTCAGATGCAGTCTGGCACAAAAAAAGATAAGCACATCATGCTTCCTACAGAGACTTTAATTCTGGATTTATTTTGTGTTTCATGTTTAAAATGAAAATTATTAGGTCTTGAAAGCAGAAGCTACCCATGGAAAGTGGCAATACAACTTCCAATACACTAATAAAATGTTTATGAAAAAATCTTCAATTTCTTTAGAGTATTATTACCTGTATGCAAGCAGATTTATATGGCTATGTGTTTACTGTGTCCAACCGGACAAGAAAGCAATGGTGTACCTCAAAGTCCAGCTGGAGGGAGGAAGAAAGTTGCCCCAGTCATGAGTGCCAGGGTACACACAGCCCTGCTACGCAGGGGAGGAGGCAGCTGCTCCGCACACTGCTTGAAGAGGGGGCTCAATACTAAATGAGGGAGCATGAGGAATAAGACAAAGGTAAACCATATAGCATCCTATAAGGGCCTTCGACAGCAGGCTACTAAAAAACAGGAGAGGGATGCACGGGCTAAGAAGCACTGTTGGAACATGCAAAACTGGCTCACTCAGTAGCAGCGAGGAATGGTTTGATGAACGTTAACCACTTTTCCCACAAAGAGAGTTGCAAAAGCAATTTGTGCAGCAATTGCCAATACAAGAGAGGATCAATTAGACCACCTCAATGATTACAGGTAGTTTGTTTTGTCTTTTCCTAGTGTTCAGGCACACAGACAGTGGGACCAGAGCAGTGACCGTTCTTGTTGCTAAAAAGACCTTGTGTTGACAGGCAGGCCAGAAAAAAGGAGACACAAGTGAAAAAGATATATCTCCTCTACAAGAAGACACAAAAAAAGCATGGGCAACTTCAGTTACAGTTACAATGGAACGATAGAAGGTCAACACAAAAACATTCTCATTATCCCCAGAGAAAAAAACTAAAAGAACAGATCATTGTTAACGTGCATTAGACATCTGCCCGAAACAAAACTGAATTTTGACAGCATAGCCAAAACAGGCTAATTTTGACATTTATAGCAAGGAATTATCTTTGGGGGGAACTTAAATTTGCTGTCCAAAAACCAAAGAGCCCTAACATGGCATGGTGGGATTAAATAACTACAGGTTTGCTCAAAGTGGCAAAGAGAACGTGAAATGGTTGCTCTTTATCTGAGCATGCTCATCATCTCAAGGACTGGAAAAAGGAATTGCTATGAAATTGCATTAGAAAAGGTATTAAAATACCCTTAACAATTGGCATGGGATCATGTTGCTAACTATTTGTGGCAGTAGTACTGTACAATTTTGCTGATCAGAATAATATTATCCTAAGAACTGCAGATTTTCATTTTCCCCCCAACCCTATCAGTGATATTTTGCCTTTCCTCTTTCCCTCATCTTGCAGGGTAATACTGTCACATAACAGTATTGCTGAACAGAGTTGGATGGGAGGTACCTCTCTTCATTTACAAAAAATTCAATAGCGTAGATGAAAGCCATCTGTGATAGAAGATGGTGAGATATTTCTTTGGAAAAACACATCTTTTAGAAATGTTATGATGGCCTGAGATGTCCATACTGAAACAAATTTGTTGGCTGAATATTTCCAAAATTATTAAATACAGATATATCCTTTTTCCATTCCAGGTTGCCTTATAGCAGGTCTCTTACACCAACCAGAATTCTGCAGGGAGACAGAGAACTGAATTTTGCTCATGTTATCTTTTTCCTGTGGATACTCATAAATGAACCAAAAACCCAGTCAGTAACCAGTGTCAGTAAACATCAAAACTGTAGGAAACAAAAGTCAATGAGATTTCAGACAAGGCGCCTGTTCTGGAGAAGAGGGCTGTTTAGCAGCAGTTGACTAATGCATGATCTAAGCAGCACCACTCATCATTCTGATGACTGCATTGCTAATGTAACAACTGAAGCCAGTAAGGAGAACCCTGCCTTTCAAAACCTCACCTGAAAAGCTTAACACCGTTGCTCATCACCACTAAGCTACAAGTCTTCAAGAGTAACTTCAGCCCTCCTGTGTCCAAGGCTGTGAAAGAGCCACGAGTCTTCCCAAGGGAAGGCTTTCAGTGCCAACGTGTGACACACCGCAGAATTACCAGGCAGAATAAAGAGGATTTTGAGCAATGGCCATGACCAGCAGCTCTGCAGTTGCACAGATGTGAAAGGGGACTTACCTCGCCAAAGTAACAAGCTCTCCCCCAAAGCGTTACTTTTTTGGCAAGCCCAAGGGCACTACACGCCACATTTAAAGGTTATAAAATTGCTCAAGGCATTTCTCAGGATTCTCTGGGATGAGATCTCATCCTCTTGCTGTACCTCAAAATGCAGGAAATTGACTGGATTGGAACGAGAAGACAGAATAACAATTCATTGGTTTTCTAATGGTGAGGACCAATGTTGTTCTACGGTCTTGCTTCATACTTGTACAGCTCAGTAGAGACAAAGATGTAACTATAACCAAAGTGTATCCCCAAAGCAAATGAAACTTATGATCTGAAGGAAGTGAATTTCCCAGCTTTGAAGCCAAGCTAAAGGACTGACAGACGAGGGGGTTTTAACACCACTACCTATTCACATTGCTTCCTACATTACATTTACAGTTACTCAGTGAAGACTTGCCAGCATAACTGACAGTCATCTACCACAATGTTATCATTTCAAATAGAATAAATCCAAGTGCAGAGATACACAGCAAATTATTCCAAAGAGTAAATTAAATAAGTTTATCATAGATACATGTTTCTCTACTTTTCAAATACAGTGCTTTATGAGTAATACATTTTTTTTCTAAAGCAACGGTATTTTTTAAAACAATCTTTTAGTAAACAAGACCACAGCCAGGAAATGGACTTGTAGTCCTCTCTGGATTTAATCTGAATTAAAATACAGTAACAAATAACATGCATTTTTAAAAAGAACCATACTGCTGTTCTTATGCCTCACAGTTAATTCATTAATTAAGACATTTTCACAAAAAAATACTAAGTACCAGAAAGTGGAGTAGGGCACAGAGGAAAATGAGATTGAGCTTTATTTTCATTATAATCTCTATACAGCTAAAGGAATATATGAATTTGTTGAGGCTGAGAATCTTTCCTTTTCTGAAGAACAATTTCCATCTCAATTTTTTTTAAAATTCAAGTATAGTCTAGAAAATGGGTGGTTTTCCAACATTATATTTTCATTGTTAATTCAGATAGCAAGCATCTACTGTTTTTTCAGGTCAGATAGATATTTAAGATGATTATTTCTTTTATGTATATATACACATTTTAAGAAATTGCATGCTGTTGGCTTCTGCTGTTGATTTCTATTCCCCTTCTGTAAGCTGATAAATGTAAAAAATATATCTGCTTGGTGACATTCCCAATATATAAATGCATACTTTCAGCAAAGGCATGACCTTTCCCAACATTTTTTTTTTTTTTTTTGGTTTGCATTTAACAAAATAACTGCAAATGTCAGGTATTAGAAGGGTTGAAACAACCTTTTCTATTTTGTTGTCTTTAGAACCCCATCTTTTATTCATGACTTCTCTCTTGGTGCTAGAAGGGAGGCTGTGTTGCTATAGCAATGCCCTGCATATCCTTCTGGATAGCTTACAGTTTCACTTTTTTTAAACAACAAAGAGCCATTGATACTACATGTTGCCAAAGGTTACAAAAGTTGAATTCTAAAATGGAAATATTTCTTCTATAAGACTGCATAGGATATATGCCAAAGCTTCAAGTAAACATACAGCCCTTTTGTGAATACAGATGAACCTAGTATAATACTGTTTGGCTTCAATATATTATTCAGAAGAAAAGTATTTAAGATATACTCATTATCTACTGTTTTCAAGATATAAATATTCAAATATGTACAACCTACTCTTACACCTTTCTGACCTGCGGTAGAAATAAAACCTTTCTACAATTTAACAGTTCTGGATAATAAAATGCAATCTCGTATTCCAATTATGATTTAATGGTAAATACACTCCCAATGTCAGGGAACAGTCACCTTATAGAAGCTTCCCTGTCCACAATGGATATTAAATATAGTTGAGTGTCCTTCAAGACTTCTCAAGTATGGTTTTTGTTCCTACCCTAATTGATTTCTCTTCTGTCAGATTTGAGTCCCACAGATAGATGTTTACATAGTACAAATTCAATAACTGTTCAACAAGTTAAATCGAATAAAGAGTTAGATGGAAAAATTTAGGGTTACAGTCATAAAAAAGAAATTTGTACTGGTGATTCAGCAGGCAGCATCAAATGCCTCAGAACAGATCAAAGAGGATAACATGGGCAGAACATCTCCCATCACTACTACAGAGCAGTCAATCAGAGAGGAAATCCAGACTTTTCCACCCTCAAAGTGCAGCGCAAGTGGAACAACTACCTCCTGTGCTGGGTTTACGGGAGATACTCACTCCCTCGCTCCCACTGTGCTGACAGGAGGACCAAAGCCATTTCAGGAGGTGTTTCAG
This sequence comes from Aquila spilogaster, assembly GCA_024606505.1. Taxonomy (NCBI): domain Eukaryota; kingdom Metazoa; phylum Chordata; class Aves; order Accipitriformes; family Accipitridae; genus Aquila; species Aquila spilogaster. Next base: position 9,803 of record JANHGO010000862.1, read on the forward strand.
TGGGGTGATTCAGTTTCCTGTGTAATCCTTCTGGCACCGCTGCCTGGCAGCCACAAGGGCCAGGTTCAATCCCTAAATCACTAAAACACTTAAAACAAGCCCGCCTTGCTCTCCTTTCTGCAGAAACTTGGCACACGAAGGTCACCGCTCAACAGATAGCAGCGGTGCCACGTGGAGCCCTTCCTGCGCCTTGCAGGCTCACCCCAGCCCACTCCTCCCTCCTGGCTGTACTGACGCAAGTCTGCTGGAGCCGGGCAGGAGGTGAGCTCAAGAAAATAGCTGTCCTTCCACTCAAAAACTCTTCTTCGGTTTCCAAATCCCACTAGATTTACAAACCCATGAACAGTTGCTAAAATGACTGCAGTGGCAGAGTGCAACTGAGGAAACAAGGGAATATTCATCAAACACCATCCTGACCTGGACCATTTGGGTTCTGGACAATCCGTCTCCACTGTCAAGCAGAGAGTGGGACACGCTGGCTCAAACAGACTTTGTTTAGCTGGAAAAGAAGGAAAAGAAAAACCATACACACCAACCATTCACAGCAGGCAACACCACCGCCCCAGCAGAGTATTTAGCAATTGTCCCGACCCTGTCCTCCAGGTGCTCCTGACCCTGTGCTCCTCCTGAGGACCTGGTCTGCTGGACCTCGTCCTTCTGCTGAGGATGTGGTCTGCTGGTGCTGGTGCTGCTCTGCCACCCCATCTTTCACAGCAGTCCTGCGCAGCACAGTGAGGCAGTGACGTGCCAAATCCACCCAGGGTCTTTGTCCCAAAGGGGCTTTGGCACCTCACTTCTTTTTTTTCTTCCCTAAACCCTGAACTGCAGAATTTGATTATGGTGGCTCCCTTGTCCCAGGAAACAGCTAGGCTGCTTGAGCTTTTCCCAACTTAATTACAACAGTTCTGTTCTCCCCAGTTTTACAGCTTTATTTTAAAGCTCGGAAACAGCCCTTGGAAACTTAAGAAGCTGTTGAGAGGCACAGGTTGTACTGGCCCAGCCTACCAGCCCATTTCAGCCATCACTTTCCAAAAGAGGTTCACAAAGAGACAGGAGAGCTCTAACTTGGGGTTCCCAGAGAAGCACTCATCTTTGTCCTTTTTTACACCCCCAGTCAGGCATATGAGGAAATATTACCACAAACAAAAGACTAGAGTGAAGATAAATCTTGCCACAACATCAACTCACATTCTCCAAACCACCACGGAACATTTTGTGAAAAAAATACATTAACTTTCTTTTCTTGCGTGATAACAGTGCCACAAAGCTTGCTAGAAGTTCCTTGCTGGACACCTGCAAGGGTGCCATGTGTAAGCCTGCTGCCCTCCCCCGCATCCCCCCCGCCAAAAAAGGTCTGTAGAAAGAGTCTGTAGGCTACAGCTTCATTGTCTATAAGAAACAAGGAGAGACAAGAGGGCAAACCCAGTTGCTCTCCCCCAGCCAGCTCCATGCCGCTGCTCTCACCCGTGCAGCACCGGTGAGTGTGGCAGGAGCTGTCAGCATGGGGATGGCAGAAGCCAGAATCCAAGCTGTCTGTAAATCCTGTTTGCCTTTACAGCATTTAATGTCACGGCCCTCTTCTGAAGGATTCTGTCTCGCTGCAGGGGCAAATGACGTATGCGATACTGCTGGGCCAGCAGTGCTGTCCTCAGCCATGCTGCACGTAGGTGTGCTGTTGCGGTAGGACCAAGGACACCCAAAGCAAAATTCTCCTTATGCCTCCTCTTGGAAGCTCATCTTGAGTCCGTGGCGGAGCCTGGATTTTGGCTGTATGTTCGTTGTGACTGATTAGCAATTTTGAATTCAGGCATGGGTTTATACCTGATGCAAAGGCACTCTTACCTCTCCACTGAAACATGAAGCACCAGTTCTTTCTATACCCCCCTAACTGGTTTAGCACGCCTTTCCTAGAGCTCAAAGCTGTGGGCACCCTGGGCTTACATTTTGCCGATGGTTTCCTCTATCAGATGCCCCTTGCAGGAGTCCTGCTGGGTACCAGGGCTTCCAGCAGGATCCATTGCATTGGCTTCTCAGCAAGAGACATGTCAGCATGGCAGGAAAAGCAACCAACCTCCTGTTTAAAATAAAGCTCTCAGTCTGATACAAGGCATGCAGTACTAAATACCCCTAATAGACTGTACCAAGGCAGCTGCCTCAAACTATCTTATACAGCTTTTAATGACTTGCACCTCCCAAACCTGGGCCAAGCTGTGACCATGAGCTGGAGCCAAGCTGGAACCCAAACTAGCCAGGTTAGCAAAGTCTTAGGTTTGAAAAACCTTGCAACTATCACACTTATGTGTCTGAATCTTTTATGCTCATTTTCTGGGGTTCTCCCTACTGGCAGGCTGCTTATTAAAACCAGCATTTGTGGATTACACAAAACAGCAGTTTGAGGTGATCAGGCAATTTTGGTTATTGCATTTGTTTGCAAAAATAATTGCCTTTAATGGCTGTTTAGCATTCAGAAGGATTTTTGTTTGACTTATAGTGGTATTTAGTGTTTGAAAAGCTGCTAATTCAGTAACAAATTTATTTGTTGCCATTCTACTTTAACCAAGATTACTACTTTTGGTTTACCCTGCTTGCTTTCATTTCCACTGTGACTGAACCTGGCATCATACACTCTTTCCCGGGAGAGATATCTACCTACCCCCCATGAATTACCTGCAATACTGATTGCTGCCTGTCGCTCCCAGGTTCTCATCTGCCTGTCCCTCTTCCCAGACCCTCTCTAGCCCTATTTTCATGCTTCCCTCACACTGCTAGTCTAGCTTTTGACCCCTTAAACATCCTTCTTCTCTTCTCTGACATGTTCTACAAACATCATCTTCACCATATGTCTGCTCTCACAATGCTAAGTCCCCTCTCAACATACTCTTAAAGATGAAGTCTTGGTTTATAACCATAGACCATATGTGTTAAAATTACTCCTGGATAAAACCAGTTCTATACTCAAGATTGGTTCCAAGCAACAAAGAGATGCCATGGTCTAGATTTATAAAAGCCTTATTTCTATCATGTTTGTCCCCATTTCATGATTACATTTAAACATAGGATTTCATGTTGCAAATTCAAGTAAACCTATAGGCATTGGACCTCCCTCTGAAACAAAGATCAGTGCTTATTGTAAGACAAAAACTACAGGACGATGGAGCTGAAGTTAAGATGTAAGCAGCGATGACTTGGGGAAAAACCATTACAGGGCTGAATTGTAACCATTCTAAAAATCAGTCTTTATAAACCCTTGGAAAATCAGGGTAAGTCACACTTGAAATAAATCCAAATACATGAAGATATCTAGGGGATCGTTATATGCTTGTTTGGTTTGGGTTGGTTTTTTTTTTCCATGTTCAAGGTCCTTACATTCTGGCCTGGAATAACACGAGCTAATAATCATGAGATTCTGATTAGGCAAATATGGTTGTCGAGGCCAAGTTAAGAGACCTGCAGCTGTTCCATGGAGCTATATTGAAGCTTATAGTTTCAGCATAGCCTTTAGAGAATTTGTTCTTAAAAGTATACTAATAGGTCCTATAGCAGACCATGAGAAAGTGAAAATTTCCACAACTGAAAAAGGCCTCTTAGATGATGGGGGCTTCTAGCGCTTGTAGTCCCAGATAAAATCCTCTTTTAAGCACACTTCATTTTTTACGTTTTCTTGACCTCACAACAGAAAGGATATTCTTACAGTCATTCACAGCAAAAGAAAAGATACAAAAGCTTTTTACATGACCCAATTTTTAATTAATTTCAAATTAATTTTCATATTGAAATGCAATTTTTTTTAAAGAAAAGAATAATTCTGAGCCATCACATTTTCTGAAGAAAATCTCTGTAGCTTTCATATATTAGAGGAACTTTTCCTCTTGCACAACACAGAACTCCATGTTCAGTATAGTACAGCACAGCTTATTAAATGGTTATGCCAAAGACATATTCTAGACAATTTCTTCTGTGTTTCATACAAAAATGGTAGGATATGCATAATTCTAGGCAGCAATATTCAACAGCTGAGATGTATGTGCAAATACTGAAATACATTGGTATTGGGCAATTTCCAGCATCCAAGTGATAAACCTTGGAAAGAATTTCACAATTGATGTGAAAGATGACTTAGAAGAACTTATTATGGACTAGTGGGATGTGATGATGTGTCCAGGAAGCCAGGGAAGAGGGTGGTGCAGATGTTTAAAGAGAAAGATTTCTCTATTGAAAATAACACATTTGAAGAATAAGTATGGGGATTTGGGCATTTCTGAGACATGCTGTACTGACTAGCAGAAGGGCTGAGTATTACGCAGATGCTATTTTAGCTAGTGGCACTAATAGTCTGTCTGTTTTCCCAGATTATGCATTGTAAATTAACCCCTTTAATGTTGTTTGAGCTTGCAGAAATGATGGACATGAAAATTAAGGCCTTACTCAATCATGTCACAGTGTTCTCCTAAATTAGATGCTGTTCCAAAAGTTTAATAAAATGCTATGGAAAGAATTATTGTCTTCCATTTGTTCACAATGATGGTGTCTTACACCTCTCTCTTGTCTTTCTCACTTTCTGACAACAGCAATTAATAAGCTGTGTGCCCTTCGCAAATTTATGAAAGCCATCAAGGCTTTCCAACATCCCAAGGAATTTCACAGCATCCCTCTGGGTCTAGAAATGATGAATCAAGTTTCAGCATTTTCTCTTCCATTTTCTTTGGATTATTTTTTTTAATATAGATTAGACCACACCACAGTTGCTAGTAAGACTAAGCAAACAGTTGATTCAGTATCAGTTTGAAAAATTAAGCCTCTATTTGTATACCTATCACCTGGTACTTTGTATGCAAGCTTTGGATTAAAGCCAACATTTCAGAATGTTCCAGAAACCTGAAAAGGAGACCATGGTAGTGCTCTAGCACTATACAGTGAGGACAGTCACACTCAGGGTTCAGCTTCTCCCTATGTGATTTAGAGCACAACTTTAGAACTAAGATTGATCTGTTTCACAAAAGCAGTCCCTTAAAGAAGTCCCCAATGCACCCATGTGATGCTCTGGTCATTCCAGCTGGAGCCACCTTGCTTCATATTAAAAAATAAAAAATAAAAAAATCAATATCCAAGATCAGGGACTGAAACACATGCCTCCCAGAACTGTGATTGAACTGCTAATCTCTCTCTTCTGTGCCCAATAAGTATTTAAAATAGTTTGTAACACACACAAAAAATCAAGATCAAGCAGGGCACAGATTTCTACTCTAAAACACATTTTTTTTGCCTGCTTGTTAAGTATTCTACTGGGATGCAGGAGACCTGGGTTGCAACCTCTTTCCTGACTCAAACAACATGAAGATCTGAATGTCGGTTTATACATTTTTGGTGGGAGTCTTGGTTACTGACTACAAATAGATTCAGGATTTTTCTCCTTGCTCTTCCTGCTAATGTTCCCCAACACCTTAAAATTTGTATTCAACCAGAACCAATTCATCAAATTCCACTGGAATTTGAGAAGTTTTAACTTTCTCTTGAAAGTTTCTCCTGAAAAAACTATCCTTTTGGGCATATGAATTCTCAATCAAATTAAAGAGGGCACTCACAGGTGTTCATTTCCAGCTTTAAGAACCACAATTAATAACTGAAGAAACATCTGCTAGCTACAAAGAGAGTGCTGTTTACTACTTTATAGCAGGATGTTTTACCACAGAACCTATTGAAGGATGAAGGGAATTTCTCTTCTTTACTCTCCTGCCATTTTCAGTTATAGCACACATGTTTGAAGACAGTTAACCCCAAAAAATTCTGACTTAAATTAACCCCTGGATTCTTCCTTATTCATTGCACAGTTGTAGATTACTCATAACACCACAGGAACAAATATATGCTGGGAATCCCATAGACCTATTTGATTCTAACTAGGTTTATGGAGTGTCAAGCAGATAAGCTGCCCCTCTGGGATTCCAGTAATGTGTGCAGAAGAGATCCCATAACACCCAATACAGAAACCACTTGGCAAGAAGCAAAAAAAGAGCATCCATTCTAAAGGACTGATTTTCCATGTGTCAGGAGGCTTTAGAGTGATGAAAACAATCTGGCAGGAATCTGGCAGGGGAAAAATGACCAGAACTATTTTTGATCAAGGTATTTTTATCAAATTTTATACCAGAGGGTAACCACAGGAGACAAGAGCGTAACAGAAGAATTAAACTGCTATGGATGAGCATGCATAAAACTGGTAATGTTTGCAAAGTCACAAGATTTTAAGTAACATAGTCTTATAATCAGTGTATAAAAATAAATGCAAGGTACTTATTGTAGGAAGCCTGATGAAATCAAACCCAAGTTTTCTGAAGACTTATCAGTAGAAGTAATTATTCTTCTAAGGTGATGTGTGAAGTTGAAGTGGCTGTTACATCCAGGCACAGGAGGTGGTAGTGTGCTGCCCCCCAGAGACTGCATTGATTGCTTCTCTTAACACTCTCTTTTTTTAATATTAGCAGCAAAATCTTGTGTCCTTGCTTTGCCCTGGGCCCAAGCAGCTCTGATCTAGTTAGTTCTGAGCTGTTGTAGGCTTTAGTAGCGATGTGAGGGAAACTAATCATTTTCTTAACTCCTGCAGCTGAAATCAGATTCTAAAGGCAATAGGTAGGTGCCGTGTCTTATGATTTTTGTCATTGTGTATCTGAAGTTTCAAATTTATCTGCAGTCATAAAAATAAATTTGGATATTTACTGTTTGCTCATACAGAATCACATGTCCCCATGTACCGTTGCTTTGTGCTCGCGTTTAAGAAAATCACATGATAGATCTGACCGCATCTTATCTTACCTGCTTAGTGGCCATCAAAATGTACCAAGGTGAGGAAGGCTTCCCACTCATTCTTCCAAAGCCTCTCTAGCTGCCTGAGTTCTTGTTTGGCCTGGAAAAAGCAGTAAAATATCACAACCGAAATGGCACCAAAAGGTATACAAAGTCATGGATGATTGTATAATGTAAGAAACAGTTTTGTAATTTAAAAAACAGGCCTAGGAAGTAAGACCTCTGGGCTCACTCACTTACAGCTGACTCGCTGGCTCAGTCGTGCCTGCCACTCTACATGTATTTGGTTTTTCATTAGAGCTCTCAAATCTTCCCTGAGCAAATCAGTCTCAAGTATCTCCTCCTTCCTGGTCCTCTGTTTTACCTGTCTCCCTCTCTTTCTTTATTTTGGTCCCCTTTTTCCCCCTCATCTTTTTAACAAACCTGAGCATTCCCAAAGGACTTCTTTCTCCTTCATGTCTTTTCTTCATAGAATTTTCTCCTCATATTGTTGATTTCAACTGTATGTTTCACAATCCTGAAACCACAGTCTATTCAAAATTGATAATGTGTGGAGCTGAGATACCCACAGTATTTTTCAACTAATTCCTGCTGCTTTAGCGTCCTCTCCCCACCTCTACATCTGCATACCTCCTGTTTTCTCACTGAGGTCTCGGTCCACTTTGTCTTTATTTTGGTAAAAACACAAAACTAAACAAAAAACTTGGTAGACAATATGTGCTGTAAGGTATTATAATGTCAAGGAAAGAAAATTACTCATTTCTCTTCTGTCCTTCATCTTCAATCAAAATGGAAATTTGTTATTTACAAGAAGCTGAGAGCTTGTCATATTGTCTTCTGCTGCAGAAAACTCACACACATCTTGAAGACAGGAGAAGTGATCTAGAAAAGGCAGGGTTAAATCTGTGGGAGATTGATTACAAAGCAAGTACACGTCTGGTTACCAGATAGCTCAGGCCCAAGGGTTTTTCCTGAAGCAAGTGGGGAATGAGGTGCCGGCAATGTACCATAAATTCACACGTACAGGGTTTCCCCTAGCTGCAGGGACATTTAGCACCCATAGAAATTTTTGAGGGGTATTTTCACGAGGCTGAAAGCAAAGATCCACACAGATAAAGAGCAGAGGTGTATCCCCATCAGTTCATCAAATGAGCAAATTTGACAACTGAGCTCACAACACCTACTTGCTACTTGGGGTTCAGGATATTTCTCACAGCTCTTCTGTTAATCTTCATGGAAAACCATAATCTCTTCCCCAAAGGACTTCACAGGGAGAGCACACAAAGATGCAAGGACAGGGGTAGTCTTGCATACTATCCCTGTTCAAAGCTAACCAACCGCTTTCAAGCCACCGCTCCAATTCGGACCATCTTAGCTGTAGCCGAGTAAAGAGCTCAGAGCCGACAAGTCCCCCTGGCCTTTCTTCCTTAACTGGGAGAAGGAAGGCTCTCGCTACCTGCGGTCCGACTGACTTAGCGGAGCAGTGTTGATGATTGCAGATGGCAGCTGTTAGTTCCAGCAGCTGGGACTTAGAAGCAAAACAAAAAAATTGAAAGAAATATTTTGTAATCACTGGCAAAATGCAATGAAAATCCTCTTTCAACAGAAGGGGATTTTAATAGCGAACGTATTTGTTATCTAGGAGAGTGAAGCGACACGGCATCTGCCACTTTCCATCTTCAATTCGCCAGATCTTTGGTCAATGTTTGAAAAAGATTGTTACCTTCATCAAAATAATAGGCACAAATAGTCAGATGAGAGAAGTTTAACTCTGCACTTAATTCACTCGGCTGCCGCTGACGTTTCACGTGCATAGAGATGTGTCTGCGCTATCTAGGCCGACAATATACAGGAGGGTTAAATGCATGTTTATAAGCAATCTGCAGCGACAATTATAGCGCTTGCAGGCTTAAGGGGAATGCCCATCCCACCGTGAGCAGAGCAAGAGCTCAGCTAAGTCGCCAGAGCCACAGTGCCGACGCGCTCCCGACGCCCAGGTGATGGGCGCAGGGCAGCCCCGGCGGGGCGGGAGCAGGGCTCCCATCGCGGTAGGCGTCCCCTTTTCAGCGGAGTAATCAACCAGGTCTGACTGGTCGCTGTCTGCCTTTGTCCGGCGCTGACCTACACGTTGCGCTGAGGGACATCTTTGTCTCGCTTGTCTTTGGTCACCGAGTTCATGGAGCTCAATGGGCCGCGGCTGGCAGTCCATTAACGGGGCTTCTCAGCTCAGCCCCGGGCCACCCAGGAGCCCTGCTGCATGTTCTCACTGAATGGCTTCACTGGTGGCCCATTCAAATGCGGTAATGTCAGAAAAAAGAGTTGAATGGAGGAGCCTATGTACACCATTGCTCAGGCGAAGTGACTGCAGCCTCCGACAAAGCCTCCCCTGTGGTGATGTTAAGCAGAGTTATCAATAGTGCTGAGGCAGAGCAAGAACTAATGCTCCAATCATGTCATCAACAGGTGGCACAGATGCAGCCACTTCAATACAGAAATCACGGGGCAACATTTCCTGGTAATTCTATCCTCTTTCCAGCGCTAACGTACAGAAAAATGCGCAGATGTCATGTGGCTCTCTTGTAGTGTGTCAGACCCCTTGAGCCGAGCTCCAAAGGACTTTTTTGTTTCCTGTTTCTTTTACTATTCACGCCAACTGTAGGCAATGTTAAAGTCTCGTTTTTGCGTGAAGCAGGAAACTTAGTTTTTAAGGTACACATAAATAATTTCCTTTACTTTTTTCTGAGCTGCATGAATGGACCGTGCAAGCAAGAAAGGGAACTGTTTCGGTATTCACAACAGTACAGGACCCATTATTACGCCATTTCCTTAATTCTTAGAGGGCACATTAAGTTATTTTGATTTAGTTCAAAAAATGAAATTAAATCAAAATATGGTTGAACTCACAACCACTATGAACACGAACGTCTTTTCTGCTCACTTGAGTACAACGTTCACCTCTAACGTTTTGCAGAAAAAACGGGGCACAATGAAAACAGGGCTCCTAACAATCCTGAATGCAACATCTATACAAAGTGAGTTTGCAAAGAACTGCCACAGTTTCTGCTCTAATTAACAAGTCATAACTTTGGCAATGGATTTCCATTGCTGTGCTCATAGTAGGTGGTAAATGTGCAGCAGAAGGGAAGTAACCATCTCCACAAAGCACGTTACTTCTCAACAAGACAGACACCTTCCTCTGTTAGGCCTGAGGACTTGCATTCATTTTCAAACCGTTCATGTGAGACAGAAGGGCAGAAAACAAAAACCACTAAAGAAAATTCCCCTGCCGGGGGAAATTCCAGCACTTAAGGAGGCTGAGCTAGGACTCCTTCCAAAAGTGATTCCCACAGTTACAGGCAATCAGTCAGGACAGGCCACAGGTCATGGACACAGGCTACTCACCAGAAAGCTTTCCTCAGCTCTACAATTAACCTGAAACCAAAAAACACGACTGCTGAGTCACACAAAGAGACAGAAGAAACCACACCAATGTTCTAGGTCTTTATGCTACAGGGAATTGGTTAAATACAGTTCCCAGATGAGTTTAGGAAGAGAATTGAGCACCGCACTACAAAGGCGAGAGGAAAAATTTCCTGGCAGTCCAAACTGGGGGAAAAAAACCCTCTTATTGGGACTTCGGCTCTTGTTTGAATCCCCTGCTTCCCAGCAGGGGACACCTTCCACTTCATATAGGCAGGAGAGAAACTGTGGGCCAGAAACATGAACTAGGCAATAGCTAGTCCTGCACAAGCAACAGAATGAACATTCCTCCACTTCAATGCAAAGAAAATCCACTGTAATGGCAGAACTGATAAAGAGAGCTAAGATTAATGAGATACAGGTGGTTTTTTTCCCATTGGCATCATGTGGACTGGTACATGGATTTACTGTCAGAAGGTGGGGGTTTTTTTCCAAGCTGCTGTAACTTTTTAAAAAACCCATTACTGTGAATACAGAATTCATGATGTCAATACAGACACTGAACTAAGATTTTAGTTTACTTGTTTGTTTAATGGTCTGCATATGATTTGCATTATTTATTGATGGGTTCTTCACTCATGCATAATTAACCTATTCCAAATTCAGACTGATAACATAAAAAATTGTGATACAGAGTGATAACATTTTCAAATAATCATTAAATCAACCTGGCTGTGGGATATGTGATTACTTCTTAAAAGCAATAGGACAGCTCCATTGAAAAAAGAGGTTTTGCTTTAAATTCTATAAAAATACAGAGAAATTACTGTAAGACACAAATGAGTCCTTTATCAACATCTATCCACTTACATCAGCATTTCCATGACCCTTTCCATGAAATCTTATGCATGTTTGTTTTCTTTCTCTGAGCTTTTGAAAGACGGAACAAAATGCAACCGATATCCTGATAAAATAAATGTTTTCCCCAGTACCTAAGTGTTTACTAATTGTTACTACTTGTTTTCCACTTCACAACCAGCATACAAAAGTTCCAGAAAATTTAACAGAAATTTTGTCTAAGAAGAGGTCTAACCTGCAGACTTGAGGAACCCTTTAAGCTGTGTTCATCTTCCTTATGCATTTTGTAGTAATTTTCATTACAGTTGGAATTTGTCAGAGATTTGTTGTTCAGAAAAAAAAAAAGGGGGTTTTTTCATGTTTTCACCTTAAATGCTGCTATACAATTTCAAAAGGATATCCTAAGAGATTCTACCAGAATAACACCAGGAGAAATTTTTCAAACTAGTTTGCCCCAAGGAAAACTGCTTTTACTTAGTGCAGAATCACCTGCTCTTCATTATTTCCCCCTTCTTTTACTCTGTATGCCTATGACCATAAAGGCTCAGCAGATCTCTGTGGACCTTTAAATCGTGGAGCGGGAAAGAAACTCCTGCTGCTTTGTACGACTTAGTCTTCAATACCTTTATAAATGTGCACAAACCCACAAGCTGCAATAATTTCACAGCTGGCCTTCACCTTCCACATCTCCAATTCTCCACTTCTAAAAGCCGCTCTTTCGCATTGCTGCCCCACACGGCCGGCAGACCGAGGAACATGCTGCCTCTCCCAGAGGAATGAGCCATAGCCTTCAGTACCCAGCTGGCACAGATGGCTCATTTTACACAACTTTTGGTCTTAAAGTACCTGCTAAAGTGTTTTATAGGATAACATTTGTATTCAGATTTTTTTTTTTTTAATCTTCCTAAAAATCACAACTAATAGCTTTTACTTGCTTTTCAAAACATTAGGATTTAAATGCTAATTGCTTCTATTTCACCCAGGTCTTCTCACAATGTTGTCTAGAAACAGAACATAGAGTGACTGGAAGGTCATATGTGTAAGGCCTCACCCCTACAAACATGCTTAACATACCTGCCTGTTTACATTCAGAGGAATAATTCATTTAACTAAAGCAGGCTTTAGCTAAAACAATTTTTTCTTACACTTTTTAATGTATTTAAATATAGAACAGGATTGTTTTCTGAAATACTGGTTGGTACCGTGAAGAGATGGGAAAAAAAGATCAAGATTTATTTCTCTCTATTCTAATGAAAAAGCAAAGGATATCTGTATTTAAAGTATTACAGCTGGCTTAAAAATGACTCCATTTCAAACGGGAAGTAGCAGCTTCAGTTCTCCATAGTTTGATATTTATCACCGTGTAATAAAAAGTTCTGTGCCTTACAAATTCTATAATAGGTAGGTCAACCACTTAATATCATGTCATTCCTATAATCATACACAGCACTTGAGCTTTACATAGATCTCAGACATTGTCACTTCAAAGGAGATTAGAACAAAAGCACTAAGACAAAGGTTCTCTAATGCAAATGGGCTTCTTTTTAAAGAGGTGTTTTTAAAAGCCTGCATATCACATTAAGAAAGTTGCATTATGGCTACCTGAATTAGACATCTCTACAATTGTCTGATAATTTAAAAATTAAACTCAAAGAGATTGCTCATATGTTGAAAATGACAGCTACTATCCCCACTAAAACAACCTATATTAGAACATTTGCAGTGACAGATATAATTTCCATTTGGCTGTATTTGCAGGCGGTCAGCATGCCATAAGGATTCACAGCTAGCCCACATGTTACAGGTGCTGAACGAGACAATAACCCCTGTCCCAGCATTTGACAACGCAATAATCCTGTTTTACTACAATGTCTGCATTCACTGGAAAAAAAAATCCCAAAACGAAAACCACCAAACAAACAAACAAACCCAACTGTAAAACAATTGTCTCCAACTTCACGGTGTCTCGAACACGGAAGTTTTTGGCATTGTGGGATACGGGCGTGCTGCAGACTGAGAGGGAGATGCAGTTGTCCCATCAGCACAGGCCAGGGCACCTTTCCAGTCAAATCAGGGCTGAGCACGTTCTTGACCACTCCATAATGCAAAGTCAAGAACAACAACAAAAAAAACTGTTGCAAAAGTACGCCTATGGATAACTTGTAGGAAAAACGTATCTAGATTTGTGTCATTCACAAAAAATACTTAAGAAAACGCGCACACCTTTAAATGGTCACAAACCTCTGCGGGAAAGATGCGATGACCAGAGAGGTGTGGTGTTACCTTTTCCGCCTTGCTCGGCAAGGATCTCCTTTTTTGCCACCTCATTCTCCATCCGCACCGAATGGGAGCACAGACGTGTTCCCATCTTCTCTCTTCTTGCAGAGTGCAGCAGTAGCCTCTGCTTTTAAGGGCAAGGAACTTGAATCAAACCTCTCTTTTTGCCCTAGCCACTTGACAATATAGGACAGAGAAAGCAGAGAGAACAGGATTTTGAGTACTAGCCAAAATACTGAGATATTCTCATGAAACCATAAAAATACTGGACTGAAATAGATTTCAAGAGATCATCTAGGTCAGCAGGGTGCATTAAGGAAGAAATCTCTCTGCTGAAAATACTAATGGTGGGCAGTTAATACTACCATTCCAGCTCTGCAACTTCTCATCAGAGCATTGGGCTGTCATTCACTCTTTCCACCTCCCCGTCCACCCTTTAAATCACACATGGTTTGTGTCCGTCACTCAGCAAAGAATCAGACTAACTCACGTCTCGGGACGTGGCACTGGCTTCAGATACACTTTCCCCCTGTGATGTGTTCGAATGGGTTTTGGAGATGCCATTGCTCAAGGAATTTCTTTTTCCTGTGAGTCCCTCACAGAAGAGGAAGGTTAAATTAAAGAGTAGTTGTTCTTGCTATGCCCATTGAAATTGCATTTGTGACATCCAAATGGATTTTTTTCAAGCAGTGCACTGGATTGACAGGAAAGCAGCTGCTCTGCAGCAAACGAGAGTGAAAATTAATAGGAGACCAAGGCAAAAGAAAGACTGTTGGTTTTGCTCACCCCCATCAAATTGTTGGGATTTAGAAGCTCACCCTTTGATCTCTCCCAGACTAATTACTGCTCTGGATTTGACTGTTCAGTACATTAGTTGCCCTTCGTAGAAAAATGCAGCTACTGTAATACAAATCAGTAATGAAAATTTAAATGAAAATACAGCATCCAATAAAAGAAAACATAGCAAAAGTCATCCAGCAGAATACCTGTGTCACACAACTTTTTCAAGTGTTTTGTAGCTGAGCAACAGCACGTGCACTGGCTGTTAAAATGAAACAGGTATAAAAAGGAAAAGCATGTGTCTAAGAACAAGAGATCAACACATACAGAGCTTTATGATGCATATGCTTCTCTGAAATATTACCAAAGTTCTAGGATTAGTTGATTTAAATATGTTTCTTAAATCTTACCATATTATAGTAAGCACAGTATATTGCAAGAGCTCTAAGAACTGTACTGGTTTTAATTTCATAAGCTCATAGCAGTTTAAGATGAAAGACATGTTAACTGTAAACAAGTGCATCAGCTCACATAACAATCAAAGATGATTCTTCTGTAAGTACATAATTCTGCTCAAAGCTTTAGAACATACAGCTATAACGACACCAATGAAGTATCTCTTCATAAAGATAAAGCAAATAGAAAATATTCCCATGACACAAAAGGCAGATAAAAACATTCCTTCCTGAAGAAGTCTCATTTCCAGCCCCGGCAGCTTTTATGGTTTCCTATATTGGCTCCAAGAGGCAATTGGGCATTTGGGCTCCACATCGTCCCGCTTCTCAAGCACTCAGTCCCTGGGCAAGGGTGAAGCCCAGAGTTAATTTCTTGTCTGCTGGAAAACAAGCAGAATTTCCAGACACTATCACCTTCAGGGTCCACCTTCCTGCAAAGACAACAGATGTCTTCAAAACTGGATGTTAAAAAGGAGGATCAGACAGACAGGCCATTCTATTGCTCAGTCTGACGGTCCAAGTTTACTTTAAAAATATATATATATACATAGGCACATTTGCAACATTTGGCTCCTTCTTTCAGTAAGGATAATTCTTATCCAACAAAAAGGAAACACTGCTGCTACTCAGTAGCTCATTAAATTTGTCATCATTCCATCTGTTTGCAGATCTTATTTGGGGAAAGAACACTCTTTTCTAAACACGCATCTGTTAATATTCTAAAAAGTATCTGTTAATATTATCACAGTGTTTAAAAACTAATGGGTTTTTAAAAATGTGCATTGCATCTATTCTAGCATAGGGATGATGTGATATTTTCTTACTTCACGTTTTCCAGTACGAAATTGCCACAGACTGCTGTTCTAAGCTATAAATTACCAATGTGAGTGTTATGTATGTGGATTTGTTCTATGATACGTTGGTCTACTGCACCCAGGAGCGGTATACGCTACTCGTAGAACACACGGCCTTTGCTGAAAACAGATGATGAGCAAATTTCCGATATGGCTGCATATAAGCTATATATTGAGCTTGAATAGGTAAGGCAAGGGGGGGAGTATGGGCTATGTTAAAACTGCTTTAAGGTAAGAAAGAAAAAAAAAGTTGAGATCAACACGACATACCTAAACATCCCTCACCACGTTGTATTGCAATGTGTCGTTCAGCACGTGTTGGGAATGGCCCCTCTCGTAGCCTGAGCCTTTGCCTGTGAGTCTAGAGCTAGGCCAGGACTGCCACGACCGTGTCTGGCTCAGCATTACCTCCTTCACCCACATCTGCCATCTGTGAGCAGGTGGCTTACTGTGTCACAAGCACCCGGTACAGCCATGGCGCACCGAGCCGGGATTCAGCTGAGAGTGGCCTGCCGCCAGCAGGCTCCTGCACTCCTGCCGCGGGCATTAGCCAGGGCAGAGCTCCGCCGTGTCCTTCCACCTCTGTCACGGCATCCGCTAGCACACCTGCGCCGAATCCAGACGGCAGCATAAAGCTCATCCTTCCCGGGGCCTGGATCTCAAGGCGGGGTCACGTCCCTGAGCAAAGGCTCATCTGACCAACCAGGAGACCAACACACGCGTGAGGTAGGGATGCCGAGGGGAGCAGAAATACCGGACTGCAGGATGACGCGTGCTCAGGCTACAGGCAGATGCACGCCCACGGCACCGTGCAGCCAAAGCAGCATGGGGTACCCGCGGGAAGACATCTCAGCTTTTGCTATGGGGTCACCAAGAAACATCCAAACTTGCGTTCCTGCAGCCGAGTACATCCTGCATCAAGCAACTCTGCTTATAAAATAGGTTCAAAAATAATACACTAAACTGTTATGCAGTCACGGACAAAATACTTCATTTCTTGAAATAAGATTATTTCTGAGCTGTGATAAATCTGAGCAGATAAGCAGTTTAGGGGGTCGGTTACATGCATTGGATTATAGCGCAGTAGGTTTGCAGTCTCCCTTTGGAGAGACTGGTGTATATTTGTGCATACTTGTGCGGTTACATGTGTGTATAAATACACATATGTGTGGGTGTGTTGTAATCTTAGTGTAAATTATGCTGGAATGTTAGACTTGTGCTTCCCCAATATAGTTTTGCCATAATATTATTTTTGGCCTGTCTTCAACAAGGAGATGTGAACCTCAGTTTATAAAGTATTTTGAAGCAGAAAATGCCTACTTGGCTAACAACACTTGAGGCTTTTATTTTTGTAGCAGTTGGATATAACAGATTATACGCGTTCTACGTTAGGCCCACAGTTTTCCTAACAAAGTGTTCCCTCTGTCTTGCAAAGAGCAATACTGCAAGATTTTTTATTTTTATCAGCATGGAGCAAAACTCAAACTTTCCACACTGCAGCCTCGGGGGGGAGGAGGGGGGAAGTATCTTTGGGAACAGAAACTAGATTTTCATTTAGTGATTGATGCTGTTTCCCATAAAACTGTCTTAACCATATAAAATAGTTCAAAATGCTTTTCTGTGATACACAATCAATTACACAGACTAGAAGATTTTGGTTAATGCTTGTGCTTGTACTTTTTAATCTTTATTGTATCAGTAAGACTTGTTTTACATTTCAAATCTAATCAGAGGGAAGCCATTCATAAATGACAGTGCAGCACATAAATCAGAATGGGACAATGAGAATACTCAATATCTGTGCACCTTTTTTTTCTGTAAGGCTTCTGCAGCCCTTTCTTCTCAGAATAATAGAAATCCTTGGATTTAATAGTTAACTTATATAATTAGCATATATTCATTTTCTGTGCAAATTGTATGGAGAAAACTAGAGGCCAATATGACCCTGAAAACACAGAAATATATTTGGTAAGGGTGTCTGACAAAGGGACTTAAGCAAGAAAAAATATTTCATTTTATTTTACCTTTTAGCAGCTTTACTGTTAATTCCACCATATCAAAGACTTAAAAACCAATCAACCAACCAACCAAAAACCACTTTCTATCAAGATACCTTGTTCCACTCTCAGAAGAGACAGACAGAAAGAGAAGGAGAAACTGCTGTAGGGTGAAATTTTAGGTCTTTCAAGAAATGTCATAAAGATGAGCACAACATGTAATACTGCATCTTTATCCTCTGAAGACTCGATTTTGAAAAGCATTTTAACTGATACAACATTACAAGCCCATTGTATGACTATTAAAGGCACAAATAAAAAGATCACTGGATGAGATAGTTTCAACTAGACTGCAGTTTTAGTTCACAAGAGTTGGAACAGATATTTTAGGATGAGATGAGTAGTTGCCCTTTCTAGTATTATCTACAGCTACTCTGAGGCACAAGGACTATGAACGATTGTCTCTCCAGATTTAACATACATGTTTGGTTTTCTGGAACAGCAGAAGCATAACTGCAAAGGCATTAATGCCTTTGTGTGTGCATGCTTGAGCATCTGTCCTTTCTCTTTATTAATATTTTCTTTTTAGAACTTTAAACCATTATTTTTAAAGTTAATTATTACCAAGCTACCTGTGAATACCTTTTTTTTTTATCATTGTGCACTTTTTATTAATAATTGAAAAAAGAGCTGAACCAGCTGACCAAGAGAGAAATAAAGGAGAGATCAACAATAGCATAATGCAAACTGGCATACAACTAGAAACATCTTTTGTTCTTTAACAGCTTGGTTCTCATGAATGTGCAGTGATTTCTGGGCAGATTTTAAAAAATACCTCAGTGCCTAGAACTCATTTTTCCAAACCTATGGTAGTTAGGGCTAAATCTTAAGAAAAACCTACTTATTGAAATTTCAGCTAAAGCCAGGGTCTCATGCAATGAGAACCCAAGTGGAAAAAAGCCCCAAACAAAACAAACCAACAAGCAAAAACAAACCCACAGGGAGAAGTTAGAAAGTGCCACTTAAACTGGCTTTAACTGGCAACATCACCATCTTGTGTTAGGACACACATAATTCAAGGAAGAGGAGTAGCAGATGGAAATGGAGATATACATCAGAGAACACTACAATTATTTATTTCTCTGCTTTACCTTCATCCACTGCATTGATACACACATTCTTTAAGTGTACTTGAGGTGACACCTACAGCCACACTGGGTATCAGATCTCAGGTAGCCAGGCTGAAATCGGCAGTTGGCAACTGTGGAGAGCCAAGACCAAAAGATGAAGAAGCTTGAATAGCATTCCAAAAAGGTGTTGCTTGTTTTTTTAAAATTTAGTACTCAAAAATGTTTGTTAAGAATAAACAAGTGTTTTTCTCTGGTGTTAGGAAAAAGAAAAGCCTACTATGCCATAAAACAATTTGTGTAGATAAGAATCATTACACCTCAAAAGAAATCTTTTCAACTTTTACTAAAACCCAAAGGTAACTTCCCTTTGGTGTGTCTTTTTCAGCTGTGGTTCTTGAAATAGAACGTGCTTTTTATACTTGAGACAAAAATACAGAGGATTAGTTCACAGTTTCTTTTTATAAAGATCCAGGAAAATGTGATGACACTGTAGTGGAGCAAATCTTACACACCAATGCCTTTATTATCATTCCCTCCCATTCACAGTGCACCACACTTGAAGCTGCCTTTAAAACAGGGCTGTTACACTATGCTGAGCATCTGAGGATTTACTAACAAATGCTAGTAAACATTTATCACTTATGTATAGCAACAGTACAGTAAAGAGATTGCACACTCTTTCGCTGGTCAAGTATTTTTTGGTATCGTCTGCAGCTGCAAGGGAATTGCACAATGAGAGTATCAGATTTTCTTATATTAACCAAATAACCAAGTATCCATTTACGCTCAAAATACCAGAAGTCCACATACACATTTATTCCAAAAATCACAAAATTTGCGTTTCTGGATTATAGGACATGAATGTTAACAAATTAATGGCAGATAAAAGCTACTAGAAGTGAGTATTCACTGCACACAAATTAAGATTGAAAAATAAATAGTTTTAAAAGGAAAATACACAAATGCTAATGTACCAATTGCACTTGTATTTTCACTTTTAATTCAATAATTTTGTTTATTCAAGAGAACCTGCTGTGAAACTTCCATCATTCCACAAAATCAAGAACCTTGCAGAGGAATTCGACCCAACTTACTACGCAGCTCTTAAAAGCGTGCACTCATGGCTTCCTCCGAAATCCTTAGCCAAGGACCACAAAGCTTGGATGCCTCAGGCTATCCTCTGAGGCACATTTAAGCAGGCACTGAGCGCAAGAGTTCACTTCCCATTTCTTTTACTGTACCAGCCCCAGCATTCACAAGACCCAGATTTGATTTAACTGAGTAATAAATCAGAGAAGGACATGCGGTCCTTCAGTCACTGCACTGCCAGAAGAACTCTGCACTCCTCTACATGCTGATACCCAAACCTGAATTCACATGTTCACATTGTGCACATTTTACAGCTAGTCACATCGCTCCTCATTTTCTGTTCACATATGTAAAACTAGCAAATATTTTTGTTTTAAATCGCAGACCACTAAGAAAAAAAATTCCCATAGCTTTCCCAAACAGATCTTATGAAAAACTTTAAAAGACAAATTATATATTACACAAAGTCAACAGCAATTTCAAATGATGCTATAGCTTACACCTGTACCTACCAGTATGGAGGGAATATTATCAATCACACAACAGAGTCAGAGTAGCTTTAGCACTACAGCAGTACAGAAGTTCTAAATACAAGATCGGACAGATGGCAGGTAATTCTCTGTCTTCTCCAAACACCGAAAGCCAGATTCTCCAGCACCTGCACACCCACACAAGCAGATTTTAAACCTCTGCAGTCCTACTTCCAGGTCAGGAAGGCCTTCCAGGAATGCAAAAGTTCATCCACAGGTTTCTCAGGTACAGAACCAGGCCTCCTATTTTGAGAGTACCTAATGTGTACAGAGATAAAACATCAATAAACTTTCCTACAGCATAAAAAAATAGAAGCTAATCATCTGGAATTTAATAGCAGGTATTCAGAGCAACTAGAGTAGTACTCTTCTTTTCTCTGTACATTTACCCTCTGCAAGTCATACCAGCAACACAGACCGGTATCATTGGGCTTTACATTTCTCCCTCAAAATTAGTGTGCCATTGCTCTGCACCAAGAGTTCCTGGTTCGTTATGATCCCGGTAAGAAAGGCATTCAGACTCTCTGAAGCATCACTTAAAATGTCATTTAGTGGAGCTAATACTATAAAAAAACAGAGGGTAGTAGAAATGATTTTACATCTCTTCAGATGCTGGGAATCCTGAGCTGCACAGCATCAGATGGGTCTCCAATCAGTGCACAGCCTGCTGCGTGGATCCCTACCCCATTTGGGACTTTAAAGCTTTTATGGGATTTTCTTAAAACAATTCCTTTCATTTCTACTGTCAACCAAAAAGGATGTTCACAGGAGAACTTGTCGTATTCTCAGATAAAGACAAGGATGCGGGAGTGGTGTAACCACTGGTACCGAACGGGAGCTGCCTGCAGGCTCCATCATTACAGTTCACTGGCAACATTTATCCTGTCGCCAAGGCATAGGTGCAGCTCAGCGCATGCCTGAAAGCAAAGCTGTAAAGGCAATATATAAGCTGCTAAATAAGTGCAGTGCAGGCCTGCAGCTTCTCAGGTTAATGGTGATGTGGCTCGCCACCTCCTCGGTGCAAAGCTGTCTGTCTCCTGGTTGGGATTACCGGAGCCACGGAGCACGCCTGCTAGTGTTCCTGATGTACACGGTGACTCCCTGTCACTTGGCCAAGCTGCAAATCCTTATATCCTGTTTATTCTTCTGCTTTACTGAAGAATTCCTATTACACATATTTAAACTTGTTGCACCAACCATAAAAATTAAGTTCCTGAAGATGCCGTTATACATAGAAAACTCTCAAATATGTCCGTAACACTCTTTATGCGATTATGTTAGATTACTTCCTAGCAGTTTAAAAAAGAAATTACATATTCTATGGTAACCCAAGAAAACAAATATGGACAGCAGGCAGCAGTATGAGTATTTGGGATTAAATTTACAATTAACACATAAAGCATTATAATACTTACGGCTGAAGATGCAAAAGAAACAAAACACTATTCCTGGTGTTGGTTTGCTCGCTCACTATTTTTGATATTAAATACATGTACCCAGCTTATTTTTCTAAAGAAATGAGACTTATTCAACTATACCACCTGTTTGTCGATCAGTCCTTTCACTCTAACAGTTTCTGAACTTCATCAGCTTTAATTACATCTGACAAGGCAGTGAGAGGTTTCAGAGAAAGCACTTTGCTACACAGTGTGTGAGAACGACTTACATTGCTGTTCCCTATGGAGGGAGGCAGAGGAGACCTGAAGGTTGACGTTTAAGGTCATTCTTGCTCCTCTTCCACCAGCTATGACGCCTTCTGCCTCTTGTCTTTAAAGCATCAGGAGTGCTTCTGCTGCCCAGTACTGGCTGGGGAGTTGTAACCTCAGAGCCAGGAAAGCGGCTGCCCACCCAGGCTGGAATCACTCATTCCAAGGGAGGGACACCAAATCCCAAAAGCTGGTGATGCTGAAAATCTTTCCAAATTATCATCACCAAATGTGATTGCTAACAACAGTCTGGTTAGGTATGTTTCCAAAGTCAAAACTGGAGATAATGAGATTAGCCTGATATTAGGTATCAGGAGATAACCTTTGCTGTGATGGCCTCCTTCATAAAATAAAATACGAGTGGGATATGGTTAGTCTTCTGTAACAAAAATCTTTCTTGTATTATAAAATACAATAATAAAGCAACCCACATCCTGAATCCTACATGGCCAGGAAAACATTTTTATTCTATATTATTCCAAACAATATTGGGCTATTTATACCCCAGGAAGAGAAAAAACACCACCAAAAAAACCCCAAAAACCCACAAACAACAAAACAAACAAACAAAAACCCACAAAGAGCAAGCATTACTTAAAATGAGAAATGGCTTTCTCCAAGTTGTGCATGAAATTTTTATGATAGAGCCCAATTCAGATGAAGCCTGATTAAAAATGGTTCATTTGTAGGCAAGTTGGAATTGGCTGACTACCGCCTAATCATTAGGAATATTTATATGCATCTCAAACTATTTAAAAGGGAAACACTGGAAGAAAGAATTAAAAAAAACCCAACAACAAAAAACAAACAAACAAAAAAAACACATTTCAGCCCAAAAATCTTTCCTTTGCTTTCTATTTAGAGATTTAATGAATACTCCAGTCATACAAGCAGCAAGACCACACAATCAGAGAGTGAAAGAACCTGGACAACTACAAGAATTTAGTAACCGTGTTTTGCAATGAATAGCACATTTTATCACAGCATCTCACAACTTTTTCCACAGGTGCTGAGTTTTAGGCTGCTCAGCACAAGTGCATTCTTGCAACAGAAATGATACACTTACAAAACGGATTTGTTATTTGATTCCTGCTGTTAAAATGGTAAAATATTAAAACGGTCAGCTGTTACATACCATGCACAGACTTTGCCTCACTCAGGTTACTCATGCAGTTCAATCCAATAATCATTCCAGCAAAATAGTCCTTTTATGATTAAAAACTGGATCCCACTTCATAGTCTCACATGCAAAATAACTTGTTTATTGTGTTGGGCTCAAAATACATTCTGTGTAATATAACTGGCTATTTTTGTTAGTTCTAGGGTTCCCACAACCAAATCATCCGACAAACCATTGTTGAACACATTAAACCTCACGGCTTCCTGCCAAGGAAGTGCTATTTTACAAGTGGGGACAGACATGCACAGAGATTAAGAACCAAACTCTCAGCGGTATTTAGGAGCCAAGTGGCAAAGCCTTGCAGGATTTTGAGGAGGGAGCAAGCACACAGATAGAATCATCATCTGCAGGTGGCTACAACATCCCTGATTCAAACACGCATCCACGTCTGGACAGGTACTGAAGAGGTGAAGCTGCATATCCCAGACCTGCAGGCAATGTCATCAGCACCAAATCTCAGGAACTGGCACTTTCACAGCTTGTTGAAGGTGTTGCATATGTCATCATTAATGCTTACTGGACACATGTTAGTACGTAGTTACCCCTACCATGTAGGTCTTTTGCATACCAAACAGTTGCTTTTGCCACTAGACAACACCCTATGCTTTCTGCAGCCTGCCTCCAGCTTCCAGAAAGGCTGGTAATAGAGGTAAGAAACAAGCAGTATGGGGTAAGGAAGAAAACAAACGAACACACAAACACCACCCCACCCCCCCAAACCCCCACACCATTTCAGGGGTCAGGCTTGCACTAAATTTCTCATTTCTAGGGCACCATCAGTATTCAGACAACGTAGCGAGGCAGTGGCTCTGCTGTAATTACCCAGCGTGCCTGAGAACAGATTCAGCTGCATAACTGCTGCTCTGGGTCCTGCCCACAAGAGGCTCGAAATAACCTGTGACAGCACAGGACCTTCAACTCTGCTTCCCCAAGGTTTTGGGCACGCGTCTCGGGCACTTTGGTATCTTTCACATCCAGCCACTATCTCACTTCGATTAATACTTAGCACTGTATTTCCTGGTACAAACCCCTCCTTGCCTCCTGATGGAGTCAGTGTGAGCATCCCAGCTTATTTCAGTTAAAGAAATGGGATGTGCTATAATATCCTATGGTCTTCCTTAATATTTAAGAATACATATAAGAAGTACTATATAGCTTCTTCTAAAAGATTAAACTTTTATACTCTTTGCCACATCTTTTACTCTTTCAATGAAATCTGAAAACATATACCTTTCCAGCCCCTACCTTCTTGAAGACTGTCCTTTATTTTTTCTCCAAATGGTGGTTATGACAAGATTTTCTTCTTTTTAATGTATTTGAAGGTTGTGTACTGGACATTTAGAATTAAAATACTCAACCGCCATTAGATCTTGTCTTGAGGCTCAGTAAAACTAAGTAAAGGCAAATTGACATGTTATCTCAATATTTACTCTAACAAAGCTTGGGAAAAAGAAACACATCAAAGTTATGGCTGCCCTCCATGCTTTCATGTCACAGCAAGGTAGGTTCAAATAATAAAGCACAAATGGTTTACCATAACCTTATTTCTTATTGTCAAGAACCTGATAGCAGAAGAATGATTCTGTAGACATATCTCTTAAATGAAGAACAAACTATGTATTTTACCAGTGGCAACTGAAGTTCAGTGATTTTGGAGACAGCCCACCAGATAATTCGTCCACACTAGAAGGAAACCTGTAATTCCTTATCAGCAAGAGGTAAACTATTATTAACTTTCGTGTGTTTAAAATTTTCTCCATGATACATTCTTCTCTGTTGTCACAAAGATGTGACAGTTTGCATTTCTGCTCTTTGGGAGTTGCAAAGGCTAAAAACACCAGCCCTGAAGATTACCTTAATTTATTTGCTAATTACATCACACCCAAGGCATCCACCTCAGTTGACATGGGTCCCTCCAAGCCCAGCACTCTTCTATTTCTGGCACATCTCCCTCGTCTACAACATACACACACAAACGAGACCAGACAGTGGAGGAGGAGACCTGCAGCAGCTGCCCAGCAGTACTGCTGCTCAGGACACAGCAAGACTAGCTGGAGAACACAGCTACACCCTGTAGCCTTTCCCAGTTTCTTTTTTCCCCTCTCAGCCACCACGGCACAGCTCTACTGCTCATCACACAGTTTTGTGCCTGTCGTAGGAGCTACACCAACTGCTCTGGAGTGACACGTTGGCCACCAAATAAATACCCTGACTGCAACACTTTAGCTGTCACCTCGCACCAAAACAATCAAGAGCTGAGTTGCAAACTGAAGAACAATTTTTACGAGCATTTTACCAAGGTAAGCAAGGTTGGAAATGACTTGGCTGGTCAAAAGAAAGTCAGGGAGCAAGAGAACAGTGAATTGTCTCAGCCTTTTGGAAGCTGTAGATGGCTTAAGGGTCAAGTAATTTGTAATAACATCAGTAGGTATAAGAACAATGGTGTAGCGCTAGCCACAGAAAATTGGGAATTTGGTATTTCACAGATCCTGAACACACAGTGTTGGAGCATAGCATAGGAGCATGATGTTAATCATTTAAAAGGAGAGGTAAATTGCGACAGTTTTGCATCATTGTGAGATAATACAAAATTTCTAGTGATGATACTGAAATACAGTGCTTGTGGTGAAGTATTTCTCCTTACCTGTGAGCAGGGTGTTGTATTAGCCTGGGGCACTGCAGTCTTACAACAAAGAGAGAAAGCAGTGGCCACCAGACAATTCATTATAGACATTTGAAGTAATTCAGTTGGAAGAGGTGGGGTACTGAAAGCAAGAATAAAGGAATTTGCAGGAATGTCTTAGGAAGCCTTAAGACAAATATGCCAAAGCAGCCAAGCAAGGAGACAGGACAAGCAATCCATTACTAGAGTCCACAGCAGATCAGAGGACTCAGACATCCAATAAGATCTTCTTCTGAGTGTTCTAGTGAGTTTTACAACTCCAGTTGTCTTGTTTCTCTGTTCTCACTGGACCTACTATCTTTAGCTGGAATACATTCCCCACAATGCTGTCATTTCGCCTCTTGATGAATGACAAGGATCTCTTAACATACATGCACCATTGGAGATGCAATTCTCTCAGCTCCATAATCTAAGCAAAGACTTCATAGTATCTTGGTGACGGTCTCATTTTAGTATTTTTTGTTTTGCAGGTGTTATTTCTCAGGAAAATGTCACCATCTTCCATAAAAGACAAGTATGGACAGCACACAAAAGAGGCGAGTTGAAAATCCCATTTAGGTTCAGGAAAAAAAAAAAAGTGTGAAATGTTTTATTAGACATAGAGGTAAATTTTATAGGCAGTATTAATGAAACATATTTTCACTTCAGAGTCTTCAAATGCCTATAAAGAAGCTTCTATAATATTGCAAAACAGAAACTTGTTTCTTAATAATTAACCAAAGTTTTTACTAAAACACACGTAAATTATACCTGTCCAAGTGGTTTTCTGGATTATCTCCACTCCATTTTTGGGTGACTCTCCCCTCACTTTTAAACATTTTTGCAAAATTCATGGGGGTTTATTACATTTTAGGTTGTAGTGATATTACTGATCTTTCCAGTTCAGTGAAATTTTGGGTCTTGATTGTAAAATGTATGTTTATTTCATGTATTCATTACTATCTAAAAAAAACCTGAAAACATTTTTTAAAAAAACAAAAGCCAGTGTAGCAGTTACAGTAGGCTTACTTCATAGCTATGAAAGACTCCAGGCAACTGTGCCTGATGAAAAAAAGCAAAATTTTGCCTTCAGAAGTCTTAGCAGTAGCAGATATCATAAAATATGGAGGACTTAAATGTGTTTAAACACCCCCACCTCCTCCCTGAAAAAAAGAAAAGCAAAGGGGGAAATCAATACACTTTTCCAGGTTTTTTCTTTGTTTATTTAAAGATATTTATACTGATAGGGTTGGTTACCGGGACTATTGCTTAAGATGCTTTAGAAATCAGTTTAAATATAGCCAAACACAACAGGACCTGAGGACAAACACACCTGCGGTTGAAGCAACTGGTTGCTGGAAGAACAAAAGGCAGGCAGGCAGATCTGAAATTAATTCCTATCCCAGAAAATTCCAAGAATTCAGTATTTTTCTTCTCCTCCCTCCTTTTTTCCTCTATTTCCCTTTTGGTCTTGAGTGAGCAAGTATACGCTTTGCCTTTGCAGCAGAGGTGGGTCTCTGTGTCCCCTTTCGATGGTTCCTACTGTTTGTTTCCACCGAGAGGTGCAGAGCCCTGGGAATAGGTGTGCTAAATCAAGGCACGCAATGAGCTCATCAGGATGGTAAGAAAGGATAAAACAGATTCATTCCACATAGAAGCCTAGCAAGCAAGTGCAGATGTACCACATAAAGTACTTTCAAGGTAAAGGTTGTCTGCATAGGGTAGATTCTAATATTTTAGCCATGTTTTGTCATAATCACCTGAACTTGAAATCATACATTGAACTGAGTGCAGGATTTCTTTTAACCTTCCTTCCTTCCCTTCACTCTGACCAATAAAGATAAGAATCACGTATCATCATTCTCTACATATAATTGGGGGGATGTTAAAAATCAAAAATGAGGAAGTGGAAACGCAGCGGGAGAAAATCCAGACGCTCCAAGAAGAGGCAGCACAGGG
>JANHGO010000863.1:0-37497 GCA_024606505.1 Aquila spilogaster
GTCCCTTTTACCCCCATTATTAGGCATGGTGTTCTGATGTGGAATATCAACACCAACCAAATTGCAAAACCATAACATGTATGTTGTCAGTCCATTTTTGTTTGTTGACAGTTATCTGTGGTGATCAAGAAAGACGAAACTCTTCCAGTTTTTTAAAACAACATTGGGAAAATTGTTAAATCCTTTAAGATGGTC
The DNA here is from genome assembly GCA_024606505.1 of Aquila spilogaster. NCBI lineage: Eukaryota > Metazoa > Chordata > Aves > Accipitriformes > Accipitridae > Aquila > Aquila spilogaster. Next base: position 196 of record JANHGO010000863.1, read on the forward strand.
ATTTCTTCCTTCCTGATTGAAGCTTATGATACTATTGTCTTTTAAATATATTTATTGTAAAGGACTATATGCAGAAAGGACATTAGGATCTCATCTTTTATGGCCTATCTTCTGGTATAATAATGAAAATACGATTAAATAAAAAGAAACTCATTTGCTATAATCAGGTTGGAAAATAGAGGCAGGAAATACATTTGAAATTTGGCATTTTCAAGATCTCAATCAATTCCTCTTTCTACTCTCAAGAAGTAAAGAAACTTCAGTATTCTGTGAACGTAAACCTTGCCTCATAAATAAAATTTATCTAAAAATACACTGAAAATATATTTTTGTAAATGAGATCATAGACACAAAAATTAAAATACTTCCCATATACTGTTTTTTGTCCTCTCAAAGGTATTAATTTTAACATATTTAACACATACCGATTAAGTTGCATTTTATTTTTGAAAATCATTTCTGCAATTTGTGAAAATTATTCGAATTAGTACCATGCCCTTCAGCATGCTTCCAGTCATTCATAGCTCTGATGAGCATACTCTCAATTCATTAGCTATTAATAAAAATATTAATATGAATCAGAAGTAGCTCAGCTGACTTTATAGACCATACACTTCCCATTTTAACAGGGAACTAATATTAACAATTCTGTATGGTATATTCAAGCAAGCACGGTGTCATCACATGTCAAAAGTATTACAAAGGTTAAGATATATTATATCTACTGTCAGTTCTTTACTGGACTTCATGAATTTAATCCTTTTTACTTATTTATTTATTTATTTTCAGTTAACTTCTTTACTATTCCAAGAACAGTGAACCTTCCCATGGGAACTCTTATCAAAGCTTCCTTTCTCTTTCAAACTTTCAACTGGCTCAGTATATGGATTACACTCACATCTAAAGGGGATCACTTTCTCAGTTACTATTTGTGACGATCATAAAGTGACAGATATCTGTGCGAATGAGGTTACTACATAAAACAGGAAGTTTAATCATCTTTTTTTTGGTTTTGTTGTTGTTGAAGATCAAGGTTTTCAGTAATTTGTGGTTCTGAAGAAGTTGTAATTTAGAATATTAGAACTTAGAATTAATTATATAACTTCAATATGAGATTAGAATATTTAAATTACCTGCACAGCTATTTGAGGTTCTGTCTATGCAGTCACAGATAGGTGAACATAGGTTGTTCTGAGAGGATATGCCAGTTCTTAAAGGGTCTGAATCTTCTCACATGTACTTATGAATTTATTCTAAAGCAGGAAAAAAGGCAATTCTGCTCTTATTATAGGTAACCCAGATAGGACCCTAAAGTTAAATGAGACAATTCTAGGCTCAAGAAGTTGGAAAAATGCTAGTGAAATTTTAGTTCTACATTCCTAAGAAAAAGTACTGTGTTTGAAAGTCAGAAGTGATGGCAGATACACTGAGAAGACCCATATCTTTCATCATATAATATAGAACAGCAGATGGCATTTATTAACATGCTATAATAAGTTTCAGATGCCCCAGGCAAACTGACAAAGCAGCAAACAAGATGCAATGTTACAAGCAATAAAAGAGTTCAACTCAGAAAGGGAAAGGTGCTGCAGGGGATATATGCTGATAGAAACAGAGGGATAAGCTTTGCTTTTGATGGGAAACAAACAAAATAATCCAGGGGATTTAAGAGTGAATGTTCTGAGACAGGTAAATTTTTTGTAGCTTAAGATATAGGTTCAACTCAAGTCAGTGCGTTTGCTGGTCAGGTATAAAAAGGAAACATACATAAGCAATGATAATAACAGAAGTTTATTACCCTATACAGAGTATTATGTAGAGCCCTGTTAATTTCTCTGGTAGAAATGTGAAGGAATAACTTATATGGGGAAATTTTCTCGCCTGCACATTCAACCCTATACACTACAAACTGCTCTGCTGCTGTGGAAAGAGATATTGGAATCACTGCTGACAGTTGATTGCATTCCTCAGCAACGTTGTTCCAGCACATCAGGTGCTAGAATGGTGATGAGAGATATTGAAAATAAAACAGAAAATAACCATCTAACTCTGTGAAAATTTATGTTAAATCCACATATTGAATGCTGTGAGAATTATGTTGCTAGCCCTTATTTGAAAAAAAAAATAATAATAGAAGAACTAAGAAAGACACAGGAAGAAACTGAGGATGATTGGAGATATGAAACTTCTCCTGCATGAGGAGAGCTGTACAGATTAGTACTTATGAGCTGAATGACAGGCAAAAAATCAGTACTACGAAAAAGAAAAGTGTCTAAAAAGGGAAAGAACTGGGAGATCTAAAAGAAGGAAGTGTACATAAATAAATCTGTGAATTTCCACCAGATATGATGAAAGCTAAACTGAAAAAGGCTCTTTAAAAGTAGAAGACATTAAAAATGATCAGAATGCAAGTGCAATACTCCTGAAGATGAGTGTAACCCTTATCACTAAGCTAACAATCAAACTGCCACTGAGAATGCATGCAGAGAAGTGCACATTTCCTATTCTTTTGCACTTTTCCAAAGCACTCAATGCTGTGTGATATTCAAGAACAGTTTTGGCTGCAATCCGTCTGAAGAGGAAGGTGGAGACAGAGTAAGAGGCTTTGCAGACAGAAAGCCACTAGCGATATATGATTAAATGTCATGATTCAAGGTCTATAAACAACACAGATGTTATATGACCTTAACTTTTTCCTTCCTGTGGATACATCCAAATTTAAAATCCAAAATAAATTCTTGTTTTGTTCTCAAGAGAAAGATTAAAACAAAACAAAACAAAACAAATAGCAGCAAGACCTGATGATAAAACAGATTAGATGACCTATGGAAAGCATCCCCAATGCCATATATTTGAGCAATAGACTTCAAGGCAGAATTTTAAAAATCTAGGACCAAAGGAATACTTGCAAATAATGCCAGTGAGGCACATAAGAGCAATCAAGATAAAATCCAGAATACTATATGAGATTTGATCAGTAGCACTTAACTGATGTATATCTACTTGAGAACAGATTAGTTGGCCATAGACAACTGTCCTGTCTTTGTTTCCTCTGAGAAACAATATTTGTAATAGAAAGACAGGGAAGGCATGAAAACACAACACTGAGTTCTCCACAGCTAAGTTGTGTTTACAAAGACATAAAGCCTCTCCTTACAAGTCATAAAAAAGAAGGTACAGTCTTACAGCTTTTTGTGCAGACAGGTTGACTGGCTCTGTGAAACCACACTAATTTCATGCATCTGCAGAATCAAGACTTCACGTTACCATCTCTATCATATCACTCTTGAGCTGCAGAAATGATTGCTAGTTCTGAAGACAGTCATGAAATCTTCAATCTCAGTCCTACTGATATTTTCTCTAAGGATAAAACAAAAACAAAACAGAACTAAACACAAAAAATAGTTATTTTTATTACAACACTAACAACATTCTATTGGCATTTAAAACATTATGATGAAAACCTATTTTCTTGAACCTATAGGATTAGACTGTTTCTGGCAAAAGAGTACCAAAAAAGTTATCACACCGTTTATTGAAACTATTTGAAGAAAATACTTCCTGTTTCTCTGTACATACAGCACATTCTTATCTAGTGATCTAGATGGAAAACAAACCAGAATTAATGCAGCATTCATGTAAAAGTCTGATAACAATGCCTCCTAATAAGGCAATACAAATCTTTTAGTTAGTGACCTTAGTAGAGCCTCAGAAAAGGTTTTCAAACACATTACCCTCTGAGGTTAATTTAGTTGTGAAATAAGATCCTATTCAAATGAACTTTTTTCTAAATAATGAAGCTAATGGATATATTTTGATTGATCTTTAAATTTTGAGACAGTATATCTGTCATAGAACATCATTTTAAATATAGACAGAGTTCAAATCTCTTAAAGGAATGATATACTGAATGGCAGTGAATGTTAATACTTTTCTACTTCTAAACATATTTTGTTACGTGTCTCTTAAAACCTATGTTGAAATATATTAATCATCTACTAGCCACAATTCATATTGGTACAAATAAACAAATACAAATGAATAATACAAATAATAAAAACAAATTCTGACAGTTCCAAGTGATTTGAGTTGTTGTGTCAACTTGAAAACTCTGATCTTCATTCCAACAAAAGAATAAAAACAACTCAACAATTCCATCTCTTCCAAAAAAAGAATCATAATAAAAAAAGAATAATTTGATAAAGCGGTGTCATTTGAGCTAACAAACAACATTCTGAAATTAGTAAGTAACTTCTCTTTGTACTGATGGAGTACCTGCTTTTACAGTTACTGTCAATAGAGATTCACCATTTCTGCAAAGAGCAAAATTTTTCAATTCCTTCATTATTAATAAATTATTTTTGAAGATAATGATCTTTCCACAAGTTTGGACAGATAAAGATGTTTAGTTATTCGTATAGCACCACTAAGGATTCTGAATTTGTGTCCATCCACAGAACCAAAGTTGCAGAGTAAGCAATTATAGCTAAGACAGTTAAACTTATCTTCTATAGGCTGTAGGAGGGCTTTGCCTGTAAAAAGATAAGTTAGTAAGTTAAAAGGCCTCCAAATTTTTGATCTTCATGATTTTCCGTTCCCCTCTTTCTCTGTTCCCCTCTTTCCTTTCTTTACTCTGGAGGAATTAATGTTAAGGGGAACAATAATTCTATGGCTTTGGAAGACTATGGACTCTCTCAGCACTATTATTCAGGAGGCTTACATATTTGAAGGAAAGGTATAAGGAACATCTGTGTACGCATCCTGAGTTTTTGTCTCACCTCCTGGAATACAAATTGCCTCATGGAAGGGCAATCCTTGCTCCTCTGGCAGTGATTTCTGTGTAATTCATATTGGCTTTAAGGCCACAGAAATTGCCTCTGCTGTGGACTATTTGAAATGTAACTCCAAATATCTATTGTACATTGCTTATTGTACAATCTGTACAATCAGAAAAAAAAATAGGTTTTTGGATCCCAAACCAGCTTTAAAGACAGGAGTTGTGAAAAAAAAATCCACTTCCACAATGTTTACCTTGTCTCTTACATTCTCCGAAAAAAATAAAATAAAAAAAATAATTTCATATTGATAAATCATACATAGGTGCTCTCTGCAATGAAACGTATGTTTCAAAAAAGGATTTTTTAATGTAATTTGTGCATTTTGAGGCCTGTTTATTTTTGCAGACAGTTTATATCTCTCTACAATTGATAGAGTCCAAATCACATGAATTACAACTAATTTGATGTTCTTTGATATAATTTGTAAATAAAAATCAAGATTAAAGAAATATCTGCCAGGTATTATTCAATATCACGTATACCAGGAAATAGTCCCTTTGATGGAAAAAAAAATATCTAAGTTAGTGACATAAATTATTCAATCCAAATAATTCAGCCAGGCCTAAACTAGTGCAGTACAGTAAAGAGGAGTTTGCATGTTGCACAAAAGGTTCATTTAAAACTCTTTGCAACTGTTCACCTTTTCTGCCCTCCGCATCTTCTTTACAATTCCAATAAGGCAGAAAAATCACTGCAACATAAAGAGCATTAGTGATTCTATTTAAAATATGCCAACCTTGTTGATCATTTCTTCCATACTCCGCTGTCAGTATGAAAGCATATTTTATTTCTATTCTGAAATGGATATGAGTTACAGCTTTTCCTCAGATCTATTCTTCAAAACAAAACTAAACTTTCACTGGGAGACCACAGTACAGTATCAGGACAGTTTTCATATTTTGAAGATATGAATTATTACTTTTAATTTCTATTAGGTTAGCAATTTTTGACTTGTCATCACCATTTACAATGGAGTAGAAAATAATAAAATCCTAAATTTTCTTGGTTTGCAGCACTCCTTCTTTCTATAATTCTTTGGTTAACTGTGAGAGCTTCCTCACACATATTGCCCTGAATTTCAGCCTCATGCCACCTCCACTGCACTTCACTGGGCTCATTTCTTCATAGATCACTCTTTCATGCTACGGCTATTCCGCATGCCTAGAACATGCTAGAACAGTTATATGCCCTTGTTTATATTTATCACAATGGAAACATCAGTTAAGTCTCCATTTTTGTCAACAGGAAACCAATTTGTGAAAGAGTATATGACCTAGATCTCATAATTCCCAATGGTGGACTAAGCTATGTTTCCTATGTTTCCATATAATTATTGCATTCAATTTGCTTTACTTCAACTCCTTAGTACAAGAGAAAAAAAAGTATTCTACAAGAGAGATTGTTTCTCTGCTTCCTTTACAGTTTGGTAAGTAAGTAAGTTTGGTAAGTAAAAAATCAACCAGAATTACACAGAACTATTTCCAAAACATTTCCAAGATGTGCAGGTTTTCAAATAATTTCCCCAAGTTGTGAAAGTCTCACAAAACATACAGTAGATCACAGTCTCAGGGAGAACTTGGTATACTCTTTGTTCAAATTGAACTGTTAAGGGAAGGAATTCTGAAAGATTTCCAGCCTAGGCCTGAATCTGAGAAATGTTCATGAAATCTATAGATCTGTTCTTACAGTTCAACAGAGAGCTTCTTGGGTTTATCTTCACATAGCTTTCTAACTAAATGAGGATTTAGAAACTGAAAAGAAAAATCTCCCAACAATGTATTCTTGCTCAGAATTTTTCCTTAGGGATTACCAGAAAATGTAAAGAACTCTCTGTTGCAGAATAAGATTGCTTATGTCTGACACATTACCTCTTCATTTCTCCACTGCATGACATAGCAATCTAGCCAGTCTTCTGGCTTCATTACATCTCAAATATTAACGACTTCACTTTTGCTAATAGTGCCTCTTTGAGCTGCCAGTGTGCCCTTGCTGACACTCTATTTTCTTTGCTTGACACTCCACTTGCTGTTGACTCTTAGTGAAAGGAACAGAATTGAAATCCCTGACATTTCAGTGTGTGAAACGAAGCAGTATCTTATGAAGTACAGTTTCTCATACTGTGAGAAATTATCAGTTATAGTGGCTTTGGGGAAGGCTTTCAGAGCTCCCATTCACAATACCATTTTAGCGTTTTCTGAACTGAAGCCAAATCCTTAAAAAACACCCATGCATAACCATCTTATGAGTGCTTATTGGGCCTTACGGAAGAACTGTCTGAAAAAATTATGAACTCACTGGCAAGCGAGGTCACTCCATTTAATTAACTAAGTGAGATTGTGTCTCAGAATAGAAGGCTTGCAAGCTAGGTTTTGCTTTCAGTGTTACACAATTTTTGCAAGCACAAGGAAACAAAGCTGTCACAGACTGCCATGACAAAAAATACAACTATGTTAATATATGCAATTCAATTTTCGTTAAATTATAATGAAGTCTGTTGTAGATACTATTATGGAAGAAAAAGTTATCATAGTTATTTCCAAACTAACTCCCTATCAAGTCAATTTTGTGTCTCATTCTCCACAGATTAAAATCATATTAATAGAATTTCACATTAAATTTCACATAGTAAATAAAGCAGACTGAAGCATAAAAAATACATTGACCTTTAGACTGAGTCCAGAGGAGGTCCACAAAGATGATGAGAAAGCTGTAACACCTCTCCTAAGAAGAAAAGTTGAGCCTGGAGAATAGAAGTTTCTGGGTAGACCATATAGCAGCCTTTTAGTACTTAAAGGGGGTCAACAAGAAAGATGGGAGGATACTCTTTTTCAGGGATTGTAGCTACAGAACAAAGGGTAATGATTTTAAGGAGGGCAGATTTAGATTAGATATAAAGGAGAAATCATTTACTCAGAAGGTGTGAGGCATGGAACGGGCTACCAGAGAAGTTGTGGATGTGGATGTGGATACCAAATTCCTGGAAGTGTTCAGAGTTGGATGAAGTTCTGTGCAACCTAGTCTAGTGGAAAGTGTCCCTGCATGTTGCAGTGGAGGTGGAACCAGGTGATCTTCAAGGTCTCTTCTAACCTAACCCCACATGATTCTATGAAGATGAAATTTGAGATGAAGGAGATAGCTATGGGGTGAAATCTGGCAAGCTGGATTCTGGAACTCCAGAATGAATCTCTTCAGAAAATAACTATGACTAGGTCTTTCTGAATATAGTAACATTTTGTTTATCTTTACCTGCATATCTATTTTGGAAAGATAAAGCAGATTATATGTCCAGATTCTTCAAAGCTATAATAGTTAAAGAGTGGAGACAAGAAGGCTAGCCTTGTATACCTGCAGCATTGCAGGAGCCTAATAAGACTTTCATGAACTCCAAGATACGCATTCTGTATGATGTCTTTATACCTGGATGTCAGTTATCTCTAAGTCTGTGTATTTCTGAGTTTTCTTTTAAGCCAAACAAAAGAGAGACATGGAGCTTACTTGAGAGAATACAGAGGAAGGTGCAAAGAAGGTGGCATCCTGTACCAGGACAAGAGGTAATAGGCACAAACTAGAACACAGAAAGATCCCTCTGAACACCAGGCAGCACTTCTGTGCTGTGCAGGTGATGGAGCACTGGCACAGGCTGCCCAGAGGATGTGGAGTCTTCTCCTTGGAGATCTTCAGAAGCCACCTGGATGTGGGCCTGGGCACCCTGCTCTGAGTATCCCTGCTGGAGCAGAGAGTTGGATAAGATCGTCTCCAGAAGTATGTTTCAACCTCAAGCACTCTTTTATTCTGTGAAAGAGATCAAAAGCATTTCTTCTCCCACAAAGGTTAGGAGAGAGGAGATCCATTCAGGTAAGCAAAAAAAAAAGTCCTTATCATCCTGCTGCTATATGTTTTCTACATTTAAGGGAATTACAAAATTTCTTCTTTCAGTTTTCCTGGGATGCGTGGAAATGAGTGCAATTCCAGGATACAACTGCAGTATTTTCTAAATGGACCTCACTGGCACAAGTGGCTGTTTCTCGATCATATATGGATGTTTTGTTTTCTTTTTATTCCTTTTTTTTTTAATTATTATTTTTTCTTGCAGTCATCTATGAAATGCACTTATTTGTAATAAATATTGGATAAGACAAAGATATCTGTATGATTACACTTCTGTGCAGAAAAGGTGAGTATGAGCAACATGTTACTTTCATATATTTCTCTCTTTCAGGTCTTTTACTAAAAGGAAGTCTCCTGTTGTGACTCAGTAGTCATCACTTAGAAACTGAGAACGTACTAAGAAGGATCTAAATTAAGTTAGTCAACTGATGATGCATATTTTTTTCACAGTTTTCCCACTTCATGTTCATCAATACAAAATACATCAGTCACCACAGAAATGCCACTTCTTTGCACCGTTAAGTGGGCATCTGCTAACAGGTAAATCTTTTCAATCAGAGAATAAACTGAAATAATTGTAAATTGAAACATGATTTAATATGTTGTTGACGTCTTTTGAGAAAAATCATGTTTCAAAAGTAACAACCATTTTTTTGAATTAATTTACATTTTAAAAAATTGTTTCTTTTTCTTTCTCCATGTAGAATCTTTCATCCAAAGTCTTTTATCTTAATTTCCTACTGTTAGTAGATATTCTCCAGCAGTGCATGTGGAGGCTGTATTTAACCTCACAAGCAATACGAGTTTTTATCCTAATGTAAAACTACAGCAGCTGACTGATGAAAAACGGAAAGTGTAGTAAATTCCTCCTTTAAAAAAAAAACGAAAAACTTTTTAGTATTTTGCATCTCAAAATGATGTGTTTTTCTAGCCCCTTCATTGAGTCACTTAAGGAGAACAACTCTCTCTTTCCAGCAGATATGAAGAGAGTGTACGTGGCTTATCTAAACTGGGGGATGTAACTGTCAGAGGACAAAGAAGCAGCTGAATCACACCCTTCTTATTTTCTGCTCTTCAGTGCCTTTGCTTCAATGCCTACTTTGTTGTTATTTCTGAATTTTTCTGTACCATCTTCTCAAAAGGTACACTTCTATGATTCTATTACTTTCACCAAGATGTCTGAAGTCGACCAGTATATTCTGGTCCCCAAGTGTATCTCAGTGAATATTTTCACTGTAATAAAATCTGTATTGTGCCTTCTAATTTTCCTGAATCTTCCCTTTCTGTTGAAACTTAGGATGTGAGCCCAGAGTCATATGAATTTTCTAGTGCAACTTGCAGCCTGATTTTTACCTTTGTGTTTTCCAGACAGATTTTGATTCTCATTGTCAGATTTCCAAGCCAATACTCTCTCACTTTTCTCTACCACTTGTTGTGATTTTTGTCTTAAAACTTCTGATAGCACCTACCGTTCACAACATGTCTTTCTGCCTTAAATCAATTATGTACATGGAACACAAACTTCAGAAAGTGTTACTTGATGAAAAGTTAATTAGTTTCGAATTAATTATGTGTGCAATGAAAAGAGATTATTATACTTCACAACTAAGCACTGTGGATGCCCTTCATACTCTTGTGGATTGTCCTTAGACTAAGGTCTGTGACAGTAAATGTTCACAGAGGTAAATGAAAGATTTCAGATGCTGGATGACAATTTCTACCTCCCTAATCATTCAATAATCTATTTTTTCAGCTTATAATAGGAAATTAAAATGTGTGCAGCAGAATATTCAACTGAAAAAGAAAGCAGAGGACAGAAGAAAAAAGGAAACCAGTACACACTAAACTGCTTTCTAGTGCAAAAAATGTAGGTAATTATGTTATTACTGTGGAACAAGGTCTTAGCTGGGTCAGATGGCAAAGATGAGTGGCTAATAATGACATTTTTAAATCCTACTCCTGCCCCAAATCTCAGTATCATCACCTTCTGAAAAAGGACAGTAGTATTTTTTTGCCAGGATTAACAGAGCTTGTGGACTCCTCCTGAGCAGATCCAGAACTTTTGCTGTGCTTATCAATGCAATTTCAGTTCATCTAAAGCATCTCAGCTGTCTGCCAGATGACTTTCCAGAAGAATTAAGGTGCACAATATATGCTATATACTTAACTATGTCTGTTGTGCAGATGTCTTGAATAATACAACATATATGAGAAGACATAAGAAATCTCTTCTGACACCCAGTTAACTTCCCTTTCAATGAAGGGAGAAGTTGGTTTGGATGAGAGTTTTGGGTATGGGTGTATTTACTCTACTTACAGACATGATGTTCTACTAGAACAGTGGAAGGCATAAATGTATTTCAAGAAGGCCCTTTTTTTGTGTGTACATGAAATGCACACTGCTGAAATGCATGAAAATAAATCTGCAAAAAAATGAGACATTTGCACACAAAATGACACACAGAATTAATCATTTCCAACCTTCTCTACCAGTTAGTTCTCGCAAGAACAGTACCTGTAGAAGAGACTTTCCACTACCTTACTGAATGCCCCAGAAAACCAAATTGATCCTTTCTCAGCATTTAGCTAAATTTTTGTTGGCAGCTCCTGAAAAGTAACTAAATAAAACTACCGCTGCATTTGCAGCATTTCTTGCCTCAGGAAAACTGTGAAATACCACAGTAATGGAAGCAGCTTTGTATGACTAATTGACAAGATTTTAAGCAAGGGCATGACTACTCTATTTTCAGAAGTTATGCCTGTTATTATGGACTTTGCTGATACTATGCTTTACTTCTTACTGCTGACATGCTCAATGGACAGGACTGAAGATTATTACTATTTTTAATAAACAAACTAGCAGCAAGAAATCTACAGGGAAATATCCTAATCATGTAGAACAGTATGTGATGCCTGACAGAGAGTAATGTCATTTCTCTTCTGGCAGCAATCATTCTGGCCTCTTGCAGTTTCCTCAGTATGAACTGAACTTTGAAAAGAGCAAAAAATCTAGATAAGGTGAGGAAGACTGGTCAGGACTCTTTGAGCTCTGCGAAACAACTTTCACATGGTCATCTGATACTTAGCTTCATTCTACTTTGCACTAGTTCTCAGGAGGGAAGATATAGATTTCTCCTTTCTGCCCACCACTCCCAACAAAGCTCAGGGCGACTTTGTGATGCAAATTGTTATTAAAATTTTAATCTCCAGATCAGATATTCAGAATTTACAGGAAAACAGTAAGAAGTACATTACTTAGAAGAATTGATAAGGAAATTAAAGTGTAGTCAGGTGGAGATCAAGGAACTGAAAGAGAGTCCTTGCTGTTGTACTCTTTCTTTAGAAATAATTGCATAAAATAATGATGAAAAAATGCATGAAATGCACCAAGGAGTTTCTCACCACCTACTACTACTAATTCATTTAAAATGTTTCCCCTCACTTGGGAAGAGCTGAAATTGCAGCCATGGCTATTAATAGTTCCAGAGGGGTCCTGAAGTAATTTGTCACCAGCAGGTGTTTGAAGTTCCTAGCAATTTTTTTCCCCCTTGTATGCTTTCTTTTAGTAAGTGAGATGAAATAGCACGTGTCATCCTCTGTTTCAAGAGCTGAAGAACTGCCACTCATCCACCTCTAAGGATAGAAGACACAGGAGATATTTATGCACAATCAAGCAGTGTAGAATGGTAAGATCACAGCAAAATTGTTACAAAAGCCCAGTAGAAAAGTGCATCATGCCATTTTTGAAAGCATATGCTCACTCAATCACTCTGCAACTAGGTTGTCAGTATTATAATATTTTTATTTCTTTTTTGAATGAAACTCCTCAAGTTATAAGAGTGTCATAATATTCAGAGTAAGTAACTTTGTGTCAAGAAAAGGCTAACTGGTAATTCAGTAGTACAGCGCAGAATGTGTTTAGAGATTGAGTGTAAATAAGAACATAGAGAGCTAGATTGATGAGAATTATAATGAAAATTGGTATAAAAAGACAAACTAAGCAGCAGAACTAGGCAGTCTGTCATCTTCTGCTAGCTATTATTACACGATTCTATGCATTTTCCAGCTGTGTTATCCATAAACAATAATATTCATAACCATTGTGCACTACCAAAAAGTCTTAGTATTAGAGTGAATTATTTCCTTCTGTAATATTCTCATATTAAAAATGAGCTACAACCTGCATAAAGCAAAATACATACAGATATCTCCTGCAAATGACATACATTCTTCTAAGTCCTACAAAGATATAGACATTTAGTACAGGTTGCTTTGGGGAGAATAGAGTTAAGCCTTTCCAGACTGAGTCCATGGTTATTTGAGAGATAACACTCTGTGTATTACTTTAATAAGTTCTTTGACTTGTTATAAAGAGGTTTTTTGCTACTGAGATTTGTAACATGAGAAAAAATGATGCTTTGTTTCATTGAAACATTTTTTATTGCTCATTCAGAGCTATCAAATGAATATCAACATATTACATATTAATTTATAACCCTGAAGACACTTGTAAATTGTATTTTATATCTGCAATTTTATAAGGTAACATCTGAGATTCACTTGCAATAAAACTGGAGAAAGATTTCTGACGCAAGAATTCAGAGTTTATGAAAGCTCTCCTTCAGTCTACAGGCATTTAATCTGGCTTTAAAGCTTCTTGGGCCAAGATATTGTTATTTATTTCTGTTAATAAAGGTCTTGCCCAGCAGAGGCTGTTTAAAAGGGAAAACAAACCCCTGTATTGCATTTGAACTACAATAACAATTCTATCCCTTAAAAGGTTGCAGCTGCATTAAAGTTGTTATCTTTATTTTTTATCTAGGACTGTTTTATACAATCCAAATTCGTTTAAAATTTGCAATTAATACTTTAAAGAACCAATTAACCTAATGAAAGAGTGAGATACTGTAAAAGAGAACCACCACCAACAATAAAACTTCCACCAGAAGCAACAACAAGATAACCTAAGGAAGAAATTAAGATTTTTTTTTTTAATTACTAAAACATATTAGTAATGGAAAATAACCCTTTTAAAATGAGGATTTAGGTCATCAAGCCTGAGGGAAATGAACATTCTCAGCGTAAAAATTACAAATTATACTGTTGGGAATTTAGAAAGAGAATAAATTTTTTATTGCGTGGGTATCACTTAGAGGCACTAAGTCAGTTATCTATGAGGGCTGATCCAAAAGTAATGCATCCTATCTTATTATTTTGGTCCACAACATCAGAGGCAGATGCTGGTGGAGTGGCAGTAGAGGTTGAACATTCCTGCTGCTATTTTGTTACTTCTTGTTGCTATGCAACAGCTGGCAGCAGAGCAACTGTCTGATAAAATGGCGTCTGACATGGAAGTGCATATGAAGCAAAAGTATGGAACTGAATTCCTCCATACAGAAAAAAATTGCACCCATTGGTATGTATCAAAGCTTGCTGAAGATTTATGGAGACCAAACAGTGGATATGAGGACAGTGAGGTGGTAGGTGGTGCACTTCAGGAGTGACATGACAAGGTAAAAGAAAGGCCACATTCCAGATGGCCATGCACCTCTGTTCCACCATGAAATGAAGAATGTCTTGATCAGCTCATCTGTGCAAATTAGTGGACTATGATCAGGGAAATGCATATGGAGCTGAATATCAGCTTCACTGCATTGGAAACAATGGTGGTAATGTCGGAATATCACAGAATCTGCACCGGGTGGTTCCCATGAATGCTCACACAGGAACAGAAAGAACACTGTATGCAAGTTTGTCAGGTCTTACTGAACCAACATGAGGCTGAAGGTGACAGCTTCCTGGATTACATCATTACTGGTGATGAGACATGGATTCACCTCTGGGAGCTGGAGTCAAAATGACAATCCATGGAGTGGCAACATGTGAATTCCCCATTGAAGACAAGTTCAAGATGCACACCAGTTTGAAGACCATGAAGCACATTGCCAATCTTGACCAGACTTTCCTACCACACCAACCACATAGTCTGGATTTGACGCCGTCTGGCTTCCATCCGTTTAGGTCAATGAAAGCTTTGTGGGAAACATTTTCCTAGCAACAAGTCCATCATAGCGTCTGTGAAACAGTGGGTCACCTCCACCAGTGCAGATTTTTCAGATGTGCGGCATGCAGTCTCATGTTCATAGCTGGTGAAAATACATAGCTAATGGTGGTGACTATGTTGAAAAATAGTGCTTTGTAGTTGAGAATGTGCTCTATAAATAGCGTTATTGTGCTCTTTGTATCTGTTGAAGTTTCTGTGAAAATAAATGGGAGGCATTGTGTTTGGAGTGACCTAAGTATAATTTTTGTTAACCTACATCAATGAGATTTTGAGTTGGGATTATTCTACTTCCAGCTATATTTTGTTTGTGAGTGATTTCAAGCAGGCTTCTCTGACGATTGTTTCTGCTTGACGTACTTGATATACTGAGATGCTCAAACTTTACAAAGCAGGTGTTTGTAATTCAGTGCATGCATACATGCATTGCTAAACTGATGCCAGTGTCTCTTTTAATGAGAGTAAAACCATGGTCCAAGACCACTCACAGGATTCCAACAGCTTCACATCTTGTTGACAGATAGGGCAATTCAACACTTCCTGAATATAATTCCTAACAATATTTCAAGGAGTTCTTACTTTTCCTATCCAAGTATACTTAGTTCCTTCTAAATCGTTAGAAGTTGACAGTACTTATTTTATAAAATCTGTTTAACTTCTGCAGCCAGGATGATTTGGTTGTTTTCAGACTTCACTTTGTGCCTCACTTGTTCGACATCATGCATTATATGAACGTTTTAGCTATCAGGTTTCTAATACCTCCCAGAAATGAAGAAAGTTAAACTTTCTGGTGAACTTGGAGTGCTTTTAAGAACTTTGCATTTAACTTAAGTAGACTTGTTATTAGAGCCTTTAATTGGATCTCTTCCCATTGTTAAACATGGGGAGATTTACACTGACACTGCTTAAGGCCAGATTGGATGGGGAACTGGGCAGTCTGATCTAGTACTTGATCTAGTGGCTGGCAACCCTGACTATGGCAGAGGAGTTGTAAGTTGATGATCTCCGACGCCCCTTCCAACCCAAGACATTCTATGATTCTGTGAATACCTGTAAATGCATTAATATCTCTTTGTTTAGCCTGATGCTGTAAGTCTGACTGCCCCATCCAGAGTGACTGGTAGACAAAGACTCTATTCCAACTGTCATTAAACCGTAGATGTCACTTTCTGGTCACATAATTTAAATATTTTTCATTTCTTAAACATTACAGAATATATACTGTTGGTGATCTTGACAAAATTCTTCATAGCAATTTCTAATATACTTTTACAATTTTTTTCTTTAAAAATAGTTTTATTTTCCTAAACATAAGGAGCTGTGATTTATGTTACTTTGGTACTTCAAGCATTTGGAATCTCAAGAGATTTGTTCATCAGAACCAGAAACTTGTAGAGTCTTAGAATAGTCTTAAAATGGCCACATGGCAGCAAAATGTAATGGAATACAGCGGGAAAGTTCAAGGCTAATTGCCATATCACCAACATCTGTCTCTGACATCATGGGCCAAAATAATAAAATAGGAGGCATTACTTTTGGAGCAGCACTCATACTAATAGTCTGGTGTCAAATAATGTTGGAAGGGGAAACTTAGTTCTTCTAGTGTCTTTTTTTCCCTTGGCCCAATTGCAGAAGGTGGAGATATATATCCTTAATCTTTAGTCTGTATTGTTTTAACAAAGGGAAACAAAACATCTGAATGTTTAAAGACCAGGTTGGATGGGGCCCTGGACAACCTGGTCTAGTACCAGATCTAGAGGCTGGTGGCCCTGCCTGTGGCAGGGGGTTAGAATGTTACAATCTTCGGGGTCCCTTCCAACCCAAGCCATTCTATGATTCTATGACTTCTTTCTTTTCCATATGTTTCCCATAAAGCCATGCCAGATATGGAATGGCTAATCTGGAGAGGTCTTCTACTTTCTTGGCTTCCATAATCAGGAAAAATAAAGAGAAAAACTTTACAGATTCTAACTCAGATCAACCTGCCAAACACATTTTGGTAAATATGAAATAAAGAAGAATTTTAATTTCTGAAAGGAAGTAATTATTTTATTACAAATAGTGATAGTACTTTGTGGGCTCAGTAGGAATATAATTAAGAGGTCCAGGTGACAAAGCCTCCAAAAACTCACAGCAGATAAGAGAATATATTATTTCTTTGTTCACTGAAGTATAGTATGCTTGCTCCTACTTCAAAAGAAGGGTAAAAGCATTCAGAATTTGGCTGAATGTGATAGGCTAGGCTATATGAATTGATTAAAAAACTTTATATAATTGCAGCTGAAACCAGTTTAATTTATGTTTCAGAGTATTTTATGACCTGGAAATATTTTCTTATATATGGAAAATATAAGAAAAAGAGTGTCATGCATAATTTCTTAAATTTAAATTCACCACTTAAATGGCACTCTTGAGTTTATAATAGAAATTATTGTTTAAAAGAAAAGGTCTGTAGATGATTAATGAAGAATTTAATCTACCATACTTATTTAACAGATTTTCCTAAATAAGACATTTAGGACCTAAATTCAGTTAAAAATTCTGACATTAAAAACAATTATTCAGATTCCAAGATAATAATGTAATGAATATAAATTTTAAATAGGTTTATCTTCTCAACTCCGCAAACACTGATCATTTTCATGTTCTCAGATTTTGTCAGCATCACAGTGCTATATGGTTTTCAACTGCTCAGAATCTTTTTAAAAAAAGATATATATATATTTTTTTAAATTCAGTCTGAGAAATGTTTAAATATTGACTGAATAAAAAAAAATTAATATAGATTTTTTTTTTCTGACTGCACTGCAGTGAACTTAGTAATGTTAATTTGACAAAGAATATAGAGAAATACTAAGACTCCTCTCAAGTGTTCTATGGAAAAGGGAAAGCCAGGATGTTTTCATAAGTTTGGATTAATGTACTGCTGCTTACAACACCTTTTGGCACCTTCCTTTCAGTGAGGAGAAGAAGCACGTGCCGTATGGCAGGACTACTGAAGAATGCCTAAAGAGACTATCTTTAGTAGTGAGTTTGATCCTGCTGTAATTGACATCATTCATTGTCCATTCAGAGGTAACAAGGGAGAGAGAAGAAAGAGTCTGTGGAGGAGTCTTTCCCTTTCATTCTACAATTGTATCCAGACTTTGCCTCCTAACTACGACTGAAATAATAATAATAAAAAAGGTAAAGTAATGTTTGATAAATAGTTGCATGGAATATTAAATTATTTTTTCTCTACAATACCTCTCCCTATTTTAACAAGTTTCATTGCTGTTATTCTGCTCACATTTTGACATTCTGCAAGTTCCCTCCAAATACATATTCAGAAGATTTTAGAATCGTGGACTGAACCATTTCCAACTTCATCTGCTTACTCATCCTTTTTCATTGTAAATTATCTCCCTATACACACACACACACACTCACTACACCCTGCCTCAGCTCGATAATGTTATCGTTAGCAGGGAGGGGAACAAGATGGGGAAAACTGACTAATTACCATCCTTTATTAAATTATGCAGCATTAATTAGTTGACTGGGTAGCTCAGGGACTGCGTCTGTTCATATTGGAATGGTGATGCTCAATTCAGAACAGCATCTCTTTCACAGCTTTATAGCAACAACAACAAAAATTAATAATGTATGGATTATGCCACAAAAAGAGGAGCTCTGCATTCATCTATCTCCCTGCCACTTCCATGCCAGAAATAAAGAGCAGGCATCATTGTACTGTTATCTCTGCAGGACCACAGAATCTGAAACAAGTTCTGCACTTTGGTTCGATAGCAAATGTCTTATTTCTGATAAATTTTAAGGGCAGGGGAGATTAATCTGCAATTTCAGATGAACATTTAACAAATTTATCTCCCCTGCCCTTAAAATTGTCTAAAGGCTGAACATCTTCTGATGGAGTTGTTACAGTTTTTGTGATAATCAAGTTTATTTTGCTTGCTGTAAGATAGAAAAGGATTACTTTGACTGATCTTAGTATCAATTTGCAATCCATCAAAACACAGACCACTTCATGAAATTGAAGTATACATTCTCCTCTCCTAAAAATCACTGAATTCTTGTTATGAAAAATGCCACCATGAATTCCCTCTTGACCTTGTAACTTATAGGCCTGAATGGACAATTAGAGCTTCTTGGTTCAAATGTGGTGAAGATCTGGAAGTGAATTCTTTTGTTTTGGCTTCAAACTGCCAATAATTACATGATGCAACACTAGGACTTTGCAACAGATAAAAAATTAAGTTAGCACAATATTACAAAACAGGTAGATATTTTTCCTTCTGAAATACCACAGTGGGAAAATGTCTGTAAGTCTCAGGAGGATCCTTAAAATCAGATTTTATTAAAGGAAAAATATAGAAGAAAAACTGAAGTACTTTCTGCAATATTGCAATGCTTTTTCTGGTGAAGAAATACAATCTTGTCAACTGTTATTATGTGATTTGCTGTTCACAAAAACTATAAAATCTACTGTATATACTATATATATGCATATTTACATCGATATATAGCCATATACAATGTGTGTATATAAAGGAGGAACGTACAAATGTATGTGTACTGCAGAATGCTGTAGTGGCAATGAATAAGGAATAGAGCCAAGTAACCAGAAGCAGGCACTATATCTTCCCCTCTGTTGAGGGAGCGCAGTATAGTACCTCCCTGTCAGTCACCAGCTTTTCCAGGAATGGCTCTCTTCCTAGAGACCCCAGAGCTGCCAAATCTACCCAGTTTCCTAATGAAAACGTATGCAAGTTTTCCTTATTTATTTTGGCAACTTCAAAAAGATAGCTTGTGAACTTGCAGCTCCCAGAGATCAGATTCCAGAGAGATCTTACAGAAAAAAATGCAGGTGACTTTCACTTTGATTTCACTTCAGCATTCGGTTTTCTAATGCTAGAAGCAAGATGCAGAGTGGATAAAATATTGAATACAGTTTCCTCTCAAAACAGCTGGGTGGGGAGATGTCTTCAGCGACTGAGAAAATAAAAAATTCTTTGCTTTGAAAGGTTTGTTCTCAAAGGCAATTTAAAATTATCCTGCAACACTTTCTTTCTATGAAGAATGTTCTATGAACATGTTGGTTTAACAAGCCATTTTGATGCAGTCTTACCTTCTTCTCTGCCCATCCTCCACCTCTAGAGAGAGTTTTTATGTAAAGAGTACGTCTTATAAGTCGGGTTAGTTCAGTTTGATCTTGTTTCTTTCACACAGTTTCTTCCACACAACCAAACCTTAAAGAGAACCCCCAAGCACCGTAGCTTCAAGGCACACACAGGTCCTCATTATTGTCAGAGGCCCCATTGCCCCTCATACAACCCCTATTAAGGAATCTGAATGCTGCCTCTAGCTCTTCCTTTTACATGCTAGTCAGCTTTCTGTTTAGCCAGGAAAAATAAAAAGGGTGAGAAATATGCAGAAATTCTGTAAGTTGTTTGCATTCCACTGAAATATTTCTTTAGCTGAAGGGGATCAAATCAGTGAAATATAATGAAACCATATGCTCATTATTTCAAAAGAGAGCAGATGCTTCAGGGAGTATTGAAAAGATTTATTAATTCTACCAGCACTGCTCATTAAATCTAGGTATCTCCATACCTGTCTTCCTCAACAAAAGCTCCTCAATAGCAAAATCACCCCCGTGGAGTTCAAACTGATGTTCATCTTGGCATTCTTCCCTGTATTCTTCCAGGGCAGAAAATACAATATGCTGAGTTGCTGCTGCTGGAGAAGTGGAAAAAATCACCTATGTGGAAAAAGCTATCTAGCATGGGTACAGTTTGGAAGTGCCATAAGAGGAATGTGTGTTGGCAAAAACTGATTCTGCCTGCTACAGACCATATGTGCATTTAATTGAGTTTGCAAGTTTCCAGGCAGAATGCCAAATGGACAGTCTACCATCTGATAAGAGTGATAAAGTTTTCCCCTTTTATTCTCTCACAAGCTTTAGGTTCATACAGATTCTGAGAAGTCAAAAAATCTGTCTTTTCCTGGGACTGATACTGGAACGTATAAGTCAGCTAATAAATACGTTAGAGAAGACCAAAATATCAGATTTACTTAGAAACTACAACTTCAGTTGTAATACTGAAAAATAAATTAAAAATGTAAATGTGCCACTCCTGCAGAATTATCTGATTCACAATTATCTCTTTGGCTTTCTTTTTTTTCTAAGAACAGGGAGATAAGTGAAGTGACTTTCATGAATAGACTACAGGAGCTAGAGTAGGCTCAAATGAAAATGTTTAGGTGGGAGATTTTGCAAAACCAAAGCTGGGTTAAGGCTTTGTTTGAACAGGTACTGCCAGCTAGTTTCCAAATCTTAATGTGGCCTGCAAACCCCATATTCAGAGCACTATTGCATGTTTGCATTGCTAAACAAAGAAGGTCAGGATCCAGTTAAAGAACCAGGTGCCTGTTTGCCTCTGTTGCAGTTATTAGTTTGCTTCTTGGTTCTGTTTTGGGGTTTCCAGCTTCTTCCTGGGCTTGGGCCTCCCCTGGCTTTATCTGCTGGAGACCAATGGGAGACAACATACGCAGCATGGTCATGAGCCTGTCAGTGTCATTTAGTCATAACATATCTTAATGTATAGATATAAATTACATGATCAAACAAAGTAAGACACTTGACAGAATATATCAGACACCACCCCACATGTGAATTTTCCTTGTGGTATTTCCCCTTCTGGTCAGAACAGGCCTGCTGAGCCTCATGGTGAGAACTGGATGAAACAGACTAATGGTTCCCAGCCTCGCTCTGCAGTGTTAATGACTAAAGGAATAAAATTGCCATATAGGGTGGTTTTCATCATTTTGTTGTCTTGCTATCCTTCCCTCTGTCACAGTGTCTTTGATGGAAGAAAAACACACATTCAAGGACCAAATTTGGCTCATGAGAGTCCCTGCTAGTCATAATAAAGAAAATATAAAGACTGATTTTTTTTTTGTCCAGTGATGGTCAGATTCACAGGGTTTGGTTGCCAGTTCAAAGATTATTTCCAGGAACACATTACATCTACACCAGAGAATCTTCAAATAAAACGGGAGGTGGTCACCAAACTAGGCAATTCCAGTGGTGCATTCGTTCTTCAAGGAGTATGCTCTTCTATTTGTCAGGTGTTCATTGTAAATTTGGCTATTTGGATGGCTATGCAGGAGCTGAAGTCTTCTGAAGAAACCTCTCTTGCTGACAGATTTTCAACCATAATTAAAATTTGCTGATGACCCTAGAAATGAAACAAAATTAAGGGAAGCTACACCCAGACTACAAAGCAGTCTGAGGAAACAAGAGAAGTACCAAAGCACAGAATTTGCTAAAGATGTAAAATCATATGCCCCAAGAGAGAAAAAAAATAAACAACAGATGAAAAAGACCACAGATTGAAGATAACCACACAGCTGAACCTATCCATGACTGAGTTTATTTAAGTTACATGCCCTTGTTAATCTGTACTAATATTTTAGCTTGATGTTGTTACTCAGCATAAGCACAACAAGGTAATTATGAACCTGAGAAGGCAAATTGCTCCTTGACAGATTTCAGAACCTACACGGTGGTCTGTGGTCTGAAAACAGTGAGAAGCAGAGTTCAATGCATCTTTAGTATCTGTTTTTTAGAAACACAGTCAACTGCAATAAACACTCTTGCTACTTGTAGCTACATGCATGCATTCAGGAAAAGAAAAGCTCTAAAACTGAAGAACCCCCTTGGCTTTAGGTTCTTCTTCCTGAAGTGCAAGAACCGTAATATAAAAACAGTAACAGAACTCTCTAGTGAGTAAAATAAACATCAATAGAAAAAAAGAAAAATGCAATGCTTCCTTGAAATGAAATATTAGCACAGGTGCATTTATTTCCCCATACTCTTCTCACTGGATATTTGTTAGCCTATGGCAGCTGTATGTGGAAGCACAAATACAGCCATGCCTTCTCACTTCTTTGTGCTGTCTGTATGGGTGGGAATACACAGCAATTTTTTTTTCCAGAGAAATTTCCATTAGTTTTGGTTTCTACAGTACTGTCTGAGATTATTTCAAAACACATGAAATTCAATAGCCATGGTAAAATATCATTTTCACTTAAGTCATATTCAAATAAATTTCTGCTACTTAAAAAGAAAAATGCACCCGGTTCTCTTGTAATTGGTACGACCAGGATATGCTGCAGTCCAGTATAGACTGTGGTCAGTCTTGACATAAGCTCTTAACAGTTTTTCCTATTAACTGACACAGTAACTGAGAAACAGTAATGAATATTTCAATAAGTAGCTGAGAAAGAGAAAAGACAAAACATAAACACAGCACACATTCTATCATATGACCCACAAAAATTACAGAAAATGGTTTGTTTAATCATCTGGTTTCTGTCAAAATACTTATTACTGCAGAAGAAATTGTGCCTTCTGCATGAAAAAGAAGACAAAGTGTTTCATGGGGTAGGTTTACTTAAGGATCAGAGAAATAGATTAGTCTGGCACAACTCCCTTTAAGGATAACCATTAGGAAACAGGCAGAGGAAAAAAAAAACAAAAGAATTTGAACAAAAGTTTATCTTTATTACTTTGCTTGTGGATTACATTGGGTATAGATATTTCTCAGAGATCTTTGATCAACTGTAGTAGTTATCAGTGTATCATAAGATCATGGAGTTATACAAATGTTTGTGTTGGAAGGTGTAGTGGTAATGCTAAGTCACAGCTTGAAACAGTGACTGAGCACCTGATGGGAAGGCAGGACCAACTCAGGGTAGCTCAGGTGCAAGCAATGCACCTGAGTGACTGTAATGGGTGGAGCCAGGATCCACCCCTTCCCAGACCTTATTTAAGGGTTGGCAGTGGAGGTGGTCTTCTTTTTGGGGATTGCAATATACCTGAGCCCTTCTGAAGGTAAGCAGCTTCTTTTCTGTATTTTTTGTATGATCACTGCAGCCCAGGCATCTTCCAATTCTGATGTCACCAATCAGTTCACTTGGATTGGTGAGCAACAGGTCCAGTATTGTATCCCCCTGGTGGGGCTGTCTCTTACTTGTCTCTGGAAATTATTCTTGATGCATTCCATGAGCCTCTTGTATTGCCTACCGCTAGCTGTACTGCTTTTCCAGCAGATGTCAGGGTGGTTGATGTCCCCTGACAGGATGAGAGCTTGTGATAGTGATGCCTCCTGTAGTTGGAGGTAGAAGGCTTCATCAATGGGCTCCACTTGATCAGGTGGCCTGTAGTAGATCTCAACTACATGGCTCCCTCTGTTGCTTCAGTCTCTAACTCTCACCTGTAAGCTTTTGACTTGCTTGTGGCCATTCTTCAGGATCAGCTCTTTACACTATATTCTTCTTGATGCAGAGGGTCGCCATACAAGACTATGTGTAATATGTTTCATTATGAATTGAATAAGTTTTATTTACACACTTCAAAACTGTAACCACAGATCAGGGGGGAAAAAAAAACACTATTTTAACTTCCTTAGTGAAGTTGAACAGATTTTGTTCTGTTCAGCTCAGAAATGTAAAGTTAATGGGATATTACATTGCTATAAGAAATATATATTGGATTTCATTTTAGCAGTGCTTATGTTTAAGGAAATCATTGATCATGTCATTCCTTAGTTAATTTCAAATGCATGCTGTGAATAGCTAAATATAAAGGATTTGAAACTTATCTTAATTTTTCATTGGAGTCACTTCATTGCTATCAGACTGTATTTTCTTGGTTTACTTTTTTTGTTGTTACTGTTTATTTTTTATTCTGTAACTCTTCTTTCTTGTATCTTAATGAAAAATGAAAGTTTGAATCCCTATGAACATTCTCATTCCTATAAGTAACTCAGCTGCTGAAAGCAGTCAAAACTAACAGGATTATAGTTTAACAGAAGTCCTGCTGATGAAAATCTAATAACAAAAGTTTGCAGTAATAGTCAAAAATTAGAGGTATTTTAAAAACATATTAGATTTTGAATATAATGTTTAGAATCACCATTTAAACCCAAGATTAATGAGAAAGAATAGGATACAAACAAGTACAGGAAGCCTGAGATTTATGTCTTTGTCCTTTATGTTCCCTCTCACTTATCTTGGCATCTTTCACTGGAGATCATTCAATGTGGAAGTTAGTTTGCTCTCATTTATCTTGCTGGAAATATTAAAGCCCAAGATATTACTGAAGGTGTTTAGAAAATTCCTAAATTTGTAGTTGTACTTTCACCCATTTTTTTCCCCTAAGTGGAAAGCTATTTTCTCAATTTCTCTTAATCATTTTAAAATAAAATCTGCTTTATTAAGAAATATTTCAATAGATTTAAAGAAAACGACCCCACCCATTCTCTAGAAAACATTTACGTTTAGTAATATTTCTGTCCAAATCCTTGTCTGTTTCAGCATACTTTGTTCCAGAGGAGTGGAGATGGAGAAGCAGAAAGTTTCTAATGTACTTCCTTGAGTTGTGCAGGTTGCTGAGTTTTTTTCTTTTTCAGAACAGCATGAATCATGCATAACCATTTAGCCTGTGGTTTAAAGTTTGTTTTGTACTGTATGCTGTCATATGCTTCTCAAGCTTATTGGATCACCTGAATTTTGTCATTTCAGTTATTGCTGGAACTTTCAAGATGCAGAATTTAATTAATTTCAAGTCACTTTAGAACTGAAAGTATTTTTTGAAATGAAGAGAAGGATTAAAAATTATGCAAAAGAAAACAAAGGTGTGAAAATAAAAAAATCGTATTTTATTTTCCATAGAACAACATCAACTGCATTGAAACAGCATTTCCTCTACTGTGCCTCTATTTCTCATTTTTGGGAAACTGAACTGTTACAGGGGTAAAATTGCTCATGCATGTTTTGGATCATTTATGCACAGGGATGCTTTGACTGTTGAATTATAGCTTGTCTGTACTTCTTGCCACTGACTGTCTGCATTTCAACCTGTCTACCTACAGATGGCACATGACATGGAAGATCCATAAGGAGAAGTTTGGACTATTTCAAACCAGAATCAGGATTCATCAGTATGGGCGAAGAACCATGTTCAAAGCAAAACTAAACTAAAAACCAAGCAAATAAATATGAAAACCATAGGCCACTTGATGGAGACGTAAGGTCAGAAACAAAAGCATGAGATATGCAAAACTGGCCACACTGGCAATAACAATCTAACTGTAAATCCCAGAACATACATGCTTATGTAAATATAAATATATGCAATATAAATATTTTCCAACTTTGTCTTCTGATTTCTATAGATAGCTGGAGATAGGAGCAGCACTAGCAAAAGTAATCAGTGATTAGTAGCTTTAGACTTTCGTTTTCTCTCCCTGTCAGCCAGTCCAAACACTGTCAATTTCCACTACAGAAAATGGTCAAGAATAGAGAAGACTCTTATGAAACTTTTTTATTGATTTTATTATTTTATTGATTTTATTATTTATTACCTATAAAGGCTTAGGTAAATATTTCTTTCCTTTCTTCAGTATATTTTCAACTGAAGTTACTTAAGTAAGCATTGATAGTGATAACTATAAATCTGGGAAACAACAAAAAGCTATTGGTGAAATCTTAACAGTAAGAGGTAAAAGCAGTGTATTGTTACTCAAACCAGATTTCTGCGAAAGTTTTTCTTAGTTAGAGAATAATGGGTACAGATAACTACCATGTTATCTTATCTCCTTGAAATCATTCTTTTTACTATGAGCTCCTTACAATTATAAAGGAATTTTAGGACATAAGGATCTCTTGTTCAAACAGTATAAAAAGCTTTGATAAAGTATATGCATAGGTTCTATGCAGAAATGGATTTGTGATTACCATTCCCTGACAAGCAGTTCTGACTTTAGACACTGTGATAACACATCCCTGTCAGATTCTGAGGTAGACTTACATTTTTGTTCATGACTGCACAGACAAAAATTAACATTTCTTGAAGGTATTTTGCTTCTACTTCGCAAGAATTTTGGGTTAATCCTACGTTCATGTATCTGTTGTTAGGGAGTCTTCCATTTGCAGGGAACAATTAGTGGTGTTTTAATAGTTTAGAGCAAACTGCTTCAAAAACAAAGAATTAAACGCTCCATCAGCTAAATTTCTAACAGTTTCTAGGAAAGACAGAGATGGGAATATACAGGATAAAGAGTGAGAGGGCAGTCAGTTAAACTAGAGACATGTATGCATCTCCTTGGTTTGTGCATAAGTATGTGGATGGTTAGGACAATAAAGGTGTGTGTACATATGCTCCGGAGTACACAGTGTAGTTGTCCCCTACCAAGATTCCTGCATGTTGCTGCAAGTATCCTTCCATGGTGTAATGCTGCAGTGCCGGACCAGAGGTTAAAAGGACAACCTCATTTCTGCTGAAATGTAATCTGGTAAAAGAGTCACTTTTTCTACAGAAAGATTTAGAATTGCTTTTCTAATAACTTAAAGTGATTTTATACTATTTATGTCTTATTGTTAGACTTGATGATTTGAAGTGAGCCTTCCACAGAGTAGAATATCCTTTGAGTATGTCTTTATCTACAATGGCAACAAAAGAAACCAAGACAGAAAAAAATGGGATGTCTAGATAAATAATGTAAGGTGAGGGCATTCCTAGTTAAGTATGGTTGAACATTAAGTTTAACAGTATTACTTTTATGATTTTAAGTTAACAGGGAAGAAAACAGTCTCAATCACACACTGAAGTGATGAACTTTTCTGAGGGGGGAGTTCTTCCCGTTGGCATAGTTAAATAATAAATGCTTTTTGAAGAAAAAATACAGGGAGAACAGATGAAGTCTCTAGAGAATAGAGATTATGTAAGCTTGAATGTGTGAATTCTTTGGTGAAACATACAATAACCTGCATTATCTTTAATAGCTTTAAGTGATTTCAACTTGGGGTTTATGGAATGCTCATGTCAGCAGCATAGACCAAAGCAACAGATAATGGATCAATACAAAAATAGAATAAGTAATATTAAATTATTATCAAACTTCTTACAGCCTTTAGATCTCATTTGTTGATTTTCTTTGAAGCCTTGTTTGAACATTCGCCATAATGGTGTGGGAGGGAAGGAAAGGGAAAATAAGTAGTGCATAAGTGAAAGAAAATGGATTTATTTTCTTTTTTTCTTCCCTTCTCCTTCTATTTTACTGTGATTTCTTTATTACTATGAGAATGTTAGACTGTTTAAGGGAAGTTGAAATGTTTTCATGGACTATTCATAGCGTAGGAACAACATTTGTTTAGGAGTCTAAAAATATTTTTAAAATGCATACTTGGAATTTTGTACTAAAAGTTAAAGAGCAAGAGAACATATGGTCAGGCACTTTATGAGTCTTTGGGCTGTTAACAGTGCTAAAATTGCATATGGAATCAAATTGTGCACAGAGAGAAATCTTACCAAACATTTAGAATGTGCAAGCAATGAGTACTTGTTAAGAGTCCTTGATTCACAGTAGGATGATAAAGCTGAAAACAGATTGTTAATTAATTGTAAAATTTTGAGGCGGATTTATTTATCATGGTGATGCAAATCAAATTAAGGAATCAATTTACCTGCCCTCCCACTTTTTTTTGAAAAATGGCAAATCATTAGAAGCTGACTAGTAGTTATTCTACCACTACAGCTGATGCAATAGGATTATTTCATAGCATATTTTCACTTCCTTTCTTCTCTGGGTATTCAAAGTGTCAGAGAAGGGAAAACAAATGTACTACAGCAGAGCTCAGGAATTCTGGGTGCTGCCTCAGATTGTGTGACCTTGAACAAATATTCTAATCTTCTTTGTCTGTGAAATTGCACAATCATACTTTCTCAGTGTAGAATGATGCTGTATGCTGATTTGGATGTATGGTAATGAGGAATAACATTGATTTCTTGACAGATGAAAAATATTTTACTGGAGTGCTATGATTCTGGAACATTTCTTCAAGTTTGAAAATAGATATTAAGAACTTTAAGAGGGTTGTTTAAGTAGAAAATAAGCTTTAATTTATAGATATATATTTTTTTCCACATAAGCTTCATTTGACACTTCTACTACTCTTATTACTGCCATCAAATCAGTTTCTGCTATGAACAGTCATCAAATTTAGGAGAGAATTACCTCACTGAATGACTGCACTAATGAGCCAATATCACATTTTGAAATCAATGCTTCTATTTAACCTAAGGCCTAGTCAGTGCTAAAAAAGTGTTGTGATCTTTCATTAGTCTGTAGTAGGAGCATTGTCTGTTAATATGCTTTGATTTGTTTCTGGAGAAGATGGCTGAAAAATGTAACTGTCATTTAAACAGGTTGATAAACAGATGAGAAAATTAACTTTCATGTGAAGGCCTGAAGTGGTTATAGGCTATGGTTTCCTTCTGGGGCTATCTAGAACAAAGAGTGAAATAGTGGATTTGGGTTTTGCTGATGAATATTAATACAGCTAGGAAACAGGAAAATAGTCTGTTCTGTAGGCAACCAGAAGACATTGTATTTGTTTAATGTTGCTCTGTAGTAACAAATGCCAGTATGTTAAAACAGCTGCAGATATTTTGAAACAGTGAAAACTACCTATAAACTATTCATTTTGTTCTTCAGTTCCACATTTCATTTCAACCCTAAAACATTGCTTCTTAGACCAATGGTTTCCTTTTGCTAACATCACATGAAGATGCAAAGCCACACAAGCAGAAACTTTCAATTCCATAATGTCATTCTTTCGCCTGATCCTTTCTTTTTTTTCCTCTTTTTGATGATCTGTTCTTCTTTTCAAGTCTTTACATCATCACTCCACTACTATCAGATAGCTTATTCCTTGGAACAAGTCCTGAAATTACATAATTTCCAGCAGTTCTATGACAAAATTAAACTTTTTTTCTTCCCCTTTTTCTTTCTTATCACTTCACTACAGCATGAAATAGAGTAGAAAGATAAATAGCTACTTGTAGGCACTCATAAGATGTGGCATTTTAACCATCATCTGAGCATTTGCTTTGTATTAAAGCAAGAGAAAACAACAAAAACCACACACACACACACACACACACACACACACACAAACAAAAAAACCCTAAAGGAACTAACAATCTGAAAACCACAAGGTTCACTTTTGGTTCACTTTTCTATGAAGAGGTTTCTAAATGAGTTCTTTGCAAAGCAGTGGTCATAACTCCAATGAACACTTTGATAGACTGAAGTAGAGAATCCTCTAGTAATTCCATTTTATCTTTTGTTTGTGTGAATGTTATAGATCCTACAACAAAACTGATCTGTTCTCCTCTTACAGAAGAGGATCAAGGGGCTCACAAAGTCATACAAAAAAAAATTGCTATTTTAAATTTGCCAAATTTTTATATTTAAATTATTAAGGAGTATATTTGATTACACTTACTGAACAGAATTATCAGCTTTGGAAACAGCAAATCAAAAACTGTGTGAAGCTGACCACCAGTCATATGTGTACTGTAGGAAGATCCCTCTAGCTTTTACGAATGGAGTACTGAAAGACAGGTTAGAACCTAGCTGGAAAAAATCTAACTTGAATGAGAAATTCAAGAATACTTCAGAAATCAAATATGCTTTTCCAGGTATAATGATCTGATTAACAAAATTAATATTAGACCAATGGAGACACAGAAATCATAACCATGGTTTCACTGCTATATTCACATTGGCTCCACTCCACAGAAAGATAATCATGGTGCATACACAATATGGTAAATAAGTGTAAAAATAAGATAATGGGTGCTCAATCAGTACGTGTACTCAAAATTTATGGAAAAGGAAAGAACAAGTTTTGATAGTGATAATCAAAATTCTTTCTCCTACTTGCTTTCATGAACAATTTGCATGAAGTATCACATTGGGAAATATGCTTCAGGTTTTATAAATCTTGGGATATTTTTGATGTTACATTCAGCTTAGTAGCTTGGCCTTTGGTGGGACATTGTCAATGGTTTATGGGCTGGTTTGGCCTGGTTCTGTGACAAATGGGGCAGGGGGACCCATGGACCCACACCCCGGGAAAGGGGGAAAAGGAAGGTGGGTCTAAAAACAAAACAGTGGCAATAATCTGAGGTGGAAAGCTAATTTACTAAATAAGATATCAGAATGCAAAATACCACAATGTAATACAGTATAATTGGAATTGAAGCTAATAAATCAAATAAAATGAGAGAGAGAGTGTCTGAAAACTGAAGGCCTTATTAACGCTGAAGACAAGACAGCTAGGGTGCTCACACGCTGCTGGGATGATCTGGAAGGAAAAAGAGAGTGATCTTGTGACTTGCCAACAGTTTTATCTTTCCCTCTGAGAGGAAAATGGAAAAGTGCAAAGTAACGCAAAGTCCTCTGGGATATGTAGTTCTTCATCTCCTCTGAGATAGGTATACCTGAAACTATCAGCGATCCACAGAACTGGAGCATTAACTCTTTAACGCCCAGTGCACTACCTGATGCTATGATGTAGAATACGGATAACAAAAAAAAAAAAAAAATCACAGACATGGAGATTACTGAGAAACTAATCTGTTTTTCTATCTGCTGTGCATTACTAGAGTGCTACAAAACATCAAAACTGTAATTGCAATTCCACCTGGAAGCTGGAGCTGTTGAAAGAAAAAGAGACGAAGAACAGTATGGTGAAGCACCAAAAAGAAATGAAAGAACTTCCTAATTTGTCAGAAAGGAAATAATCAGTATAAATTGTGCTCCCGGACTTACTATTTATTTCCTTTTTCTTTTTATATAATTCACATATAATATGCAATACAGAAAGTAAAACGAGGGAATTAAAACGAGTACATATTGTAGCTTAAATGTCTCCAGAATAAATCTGGGTTTTGTTAACTAAAAACACCTTGGAAACAAAATTGCCATGTGGTACATAGAGAAATAGAGAATCTGGGTATTCATTTTAAACCAACAGGTTTAAAATTCTGCACTACTGTTCTCAAACAAACTGTTAATGGAGATGGAGCTAATGACTCCTGTCATCACCTCACTTAGAGCACATGATATATACAATATATTGTGCCAATAAAACTACATTAATTGTCAAAGAAAAAATATCATCTTTTCAGAGGAAGATAATAGAATGAGCAACAAATTAACAAAATACATTCAGTTTTAAAATACTGGGGACTGGATGTGGCCTAGAAGACAAACAGTATGTTAAAGAAATAACTGTTTTGCAATTAAGACTGATCTTTGAAGTACCTTGACTACTGTGTCAAATGAAAACAACAGGATAAATAATATAATATTTTTAATCTTTGTCAGCATGGTAAATTATGAACCCTGCTGTCATTGTTCCAAAGATAAGGAGGATACATCAAAAAGGATTTTATGCTGAATGGTAAGCATGGCTTAACTTAAAACTTTATGACTTTCTGCAGCCTTTACACTGAACTTGTGGAATAGATCCATTCACTTTACTAACAGAAAACAAAATTTACTTATTTTATTCTGGAACTGATAGGGAGTTGAAACATGCTGGGTACTTTCTGGCCTGGCCACTCACAATTGGATTAGGTGAGAGTTTGTAATCAGAGTGTACCAGCAAAGTATAAACATTGCAGAGGTAGCATCTGCCTCTATTTTAGTGTTGACTCATATTATCTTAATGTTAAGCTTCAAATCCAATTGCTTACCTTAGCTACGTGTTAGATTTATCTGGAAATCAAGAGAAAATAAACGGCCAATAGTTCAGACAAGATGCCCAGAAAAAGAACCCAAATCATTATTTCATCAAAGGAACACATTTTCATGTATCTGGAATGGAGCCCAGTTGAAAGCAAACAGCAGCTGAGTAATTCTGCCACAAATAACTCACTGGCACAGTGGGGACCTACCAAACATTTGTAAAACTGATACGAAGAAAAGACAGTTAAAAAAGAAAGGTGAGCAGAAAAGATATGCTGGAATGGACTCTGGAATAATTTGTGAGGATATTCCAATTTAATACAAATGACAGTGAAAGCAATTTCTGATTAGCTAAATAATCCATGCTCTTCTTTCTGGGTTGTGGCTAGACATCTGCTTGGTAGGACTAAAGGCATCAACAGTTCTGCTGGTGGCCAGCACTAGTAGAAGGCAAGTCACAGGTGAAAAACTTATGCCTGATTTCCAAATGTAAGTCAAGAGCCAAAGTCAGGAGAGGAAAAGACATGGCAGTTATTCAGTTATTAGGAACACAAGCCAGGAATAAAAAGCTGGCCAGAGAAAATAAACAAGAGAAAAAAAATCAAAGATAAATGATGTGAAAAAAAGGCACACATAACAGTACAAAAAAAAAAGAAAAAAAAAAAAACCCAAAACACTAGCTGCAGTCTAGGTGAAAGAAAAAAAAAGAAAAAAGAAAGAGAAAAAAAGGAAAAGAGAGAAGAAAAAGGAGAAATGGTAGAAGAGAAAAAAAGGAAAGAGAAAATGAAAAGAGGAAAAAAAGAAAAAAGGGGAAATATGAAAAAAAAAGGAAAGAAAATCTTCAGAGCTTCAGACTTGGACTTTTTAGGTGGGGGCCTGACTGAGAAGAATCCATCAGAGATGGCTGCTAGTGGTCATGATAAGAGTTATAAGATTGATTAACATTCAAAATGGAAATATTTGTCTACCTGTAGTGCTGAGGGGCTGCACAACAAAACACCTTCTGAATGCTATGTGTCCACAGAAAATAAGTAGTCACCATGTCTTTGTGTCTTGATGTTTGTTAAAAATAAATGAAACATACAAACAAAAAACCCTACTAACTTCTAAATCATCAATAGCTATTTGTCTTACCTATTACTTGAATTACAGTGATGTCATGGGGCGTGACATTAAGTTGGTGTCTTTTCATGA
Organism: Aquila spilogaster; assembly: GCA_024606505.1. Classification (NCBI taxonomy): domain Eukaryota; kingdom Metazoa; phylum Chordata; class Aves; order Accipitriformes; family Accipitridae; genus Aquila; species Aquila spilogaster. The sequence continues at coordinate 33,786 of JANHGO010000863.1, forward strand.
AAAGTTAACAAAATCAACACTACCTCAAACAAAATATGCAGGTAAAATCAGGTAAAAAAAAAAAAAAAGAAGAAGAAAAAAAGGAGAATTCACTACTCTCATCTCATATCCGGAACTAAAGTGCACATTAATTTCCACAGTCACAGAGGATAGCAGACATAGAATGAAGGTGAGATACAGTGCATGTGTAGAAGAGGGTCCACTATCAAATTGTCATTTTTGAGACTTTTGTTTCCAGTCATTGGAATATTTATGATGCATATGATAAAAGGAAGTCGTGATCATGAAAGGTATCTTCTCTGGTTGACTGGGGAGCACAATAAGCATGCTAAGGTCCAGCTCCCTTTTATGATCATCGTGTAATTCATTTGTTTACCACATCTCTAAAAAGATGGAGTGGGAAGGAACATGACAAAACTGCAGTCTTATATGTTAAGGACTTGTCAAAGGATACGTATGCACAACTTGTAGGGACTTGTTCCAAAACACTTGCACGGCCCAGACTCTGTGATGAGGAAGGGGCTGTGGTTAGCAAACCTTATCAAACTCTGAGGCCAGCTCATGTAACCCCAAGTCTCCAACAAAGCGTGCCTAGAGACAAAGTCAAATAAAGGTCAGGCATCATATAGGGGTGCACCACCTGAGGCCCTCAAGAACCACAGGTTCATGGAATCACAGAGTCACAGGGGTTGGAAGGGACCTCAAGAGATCTTCAAGTCCAACCCCCCTGCTAAAGTAGGTACCCAACAATAGGTCGCACAGGTAGGCATCCAGAGGGGTCTTGAATATCTCCAGAGAAGGAGACTCCACAACCTCTCTGGGAGACCTGTTCCAATGCTCTGTCACTCTTACTGTGAAGAAGTTCTTCTGCATGTTAGTACAGAACTTCCTGTGTTCAAGTTTTAGGCCATTACTCTTTGTCTTATCGCTATACCTCAACAAGAAGAGCCTAGTCTCATCCACTTGCTTCCCATCTCCCTTTAGATATTTATAAGTATTTATCAGAACTTGTCTTGGTCTTCTTTTCCCCAGGCTAAACAGACTTAGGCTTCTTTCCTCATATGGGAGATGCTCCAGGCCCTTTATCATTTTTGTCCATTGGACTCCTTCTAGGAGATCCCTGTCTTTTTTGAACTTGGGAGCCCAGAACTGGACACAGTATTCTAAATGTAGCCTCACCAGGGCAGAGTAGATGAGGAGGATCACCTCTTTTGATCTACTGATCACACTCTTTTTAATGCAATCCAGGATACCATTGGCCCTCTTGGTGATAAGAGCACACTGCTGGCTCATGGCTAACCTGTAGTCTACTGGGACCCCTAGGTCCTTCTCTGCAGAGCTCGTCTCCAGTGTACCATCTCCTAACCTGTACTGATGCATGTGGTTATTCCTCCCAAAGTGCAAGACTCTACACTTGCTCTTGTTAAATCTCATCAGGTTTCATCCTGCTCAACTCTCCAGTCTGCCCAGGACTTGCTGAACAGTAGCACTGCCTTCTGGTGTGTCAGCCACTCCTCCCAGCTTTGTATCATCAGCAAACTTGCTGAGGGTGGATTCTATTCCTTCATCCAGGTTGCTGATAGAGATACAGAGCGAGACTGGACCCAGCACCGATCCCTGGGGAATACCCGGCCTCCAACCGGATTCTGTGCTGCTGATGAAAACCCTCTGAGCTCTGCCAGTCAGCCAGTTCTCAGTCCACCTCACCATCCACTCATCTATCCCACACTTTCTAAGTTTCATAACAAAGATGTGGTAGACAGTGTCAAATGCCTTGCTGAAGTCAAAGTACACAACATCCACTGCTCTCCGCCCATCTACCCAGCCAGTGATGACATCATAGAAAGCTACCAGGTTGGTCAAGTATGATTTTCCCTTGATTAATCCATGTTGGCTACTCCTGATAAAATTCTTTTCTTCCGCTTGCTAATATATAACATCCAGAAAATTTGTTACGTCACTTATGGATCATCCTGAGTGAGATCACATGGCATGTGCAGGACAACTGGGGAATCAGGCCCAGGCAGGTCCTATATGACCAATCTCATCTTCTTCTATGAAAAGATGGTCCACCTGGTGAATGAGGGAAAGACTGTTGATGTAGTCTACTTAGACTTCAGCAAAGTCTTTGACACTGTCTCCCTCAGTATTCTCCTGGAGAAGCTGTCAGCTCGTAGCTTTGAGAGGTACACTCCTTACTGAGTAATGAACACTTCTTTTGGGTAACTTGCGATAGAACCAGAGGGAATGGCCTCAAGTTGCACCAGGGGAGGTTCAGGTTGGATATTAGAAAAAACTTATTTTCCAAAAGAGTGGTCAGGTACTGTAATGGGCTGCACAGTGAGGGGTGGATCAGTCACTGTCCCTGGAGATGTTTGAGAATCTTGTAGATGTACTAAGGAACATGGTTCACTGGGCAATATTTGTAGTAGGTAGGTGGTTGGACTAGATGATCTTCATTTAATTTTTTTTTTTTTTTTAATCCTGAATCATGCTATCATTCTTCCAGGGAACAGAGGTGGGGCTGACTGGCCTGTAGTTTCCTGGCTCCTCCTTCTTGTACTTTTTGAAGACTGGAATGACACTGGCTATACTCCAGTTCTCAAGCACCTTTCCCATTTTTTAGAAGCTTTCAAAGATGACAGAGAGCTTGGCAATTCCTTCTGCCAGCTCTCTCAGTACTCATGGGTGCATCCTGTTGGGGTCCAAGGACCTATGTGCATTGATTTTGCCTTGATGATCTCTGGTCAGACCCTCTTCAATCAAGGTGATGTCTTCCTTTTTTCAGATTCTCATTCCCCAGGGCCTAGAATTCCCAAGGGGTGTACTTAGCAATAAGGTTTGAAGCAAAGAAGGCATTCAAAAACTCCACCTTCTCAGTGTCCTTTGTTACTACATAGTTCTTTTCCACTGGCAGAAAAGTAGTACAGTCACGTACATTTGCTCACACCATTATTCCCTCTCATTTTTTTGTCTTTCCTCACACAAGCACCCTTAGCTTTTGTAGTCTTTGCTGGGTTTGTGTCTTCTCTTCTGTGATCCACCCACACGTTTTCTTTTCCAGAAAAGGGAAAGGTTTCTCCACAAAGAGGTGTCACAGTTCACAGCAAGAATTATAAGATTGTAGAAAAAACTGCAATGACTTGAGGCTGTATTGACAGTTGTACTCCATCTAAATCAGACTGACTTTATCCAAAATTGTAATGCCTTATTAATAGATTCTAATTTAACCCCATCTTTCAGATGGAGAAGGTCTTATGTCATCCCTCATTCTCCTTTCTGTTTATTAGATGTTTCATAAGATACGTAATAGCCAACTTGTGTAGTCAAAGACTTTTCTACTCCAGTCTCCTGCAGTTGGAAAAGTACTATATCAAAATCAATATGATCCTCACAGTGTGTGTCACTTTTCATCACAGAATTTATCAGAGCTATAAATTCACATTCTCTACTTGAGACCTTTCATTGTCAGGGACAGAAGGGTTGGTTTTAAGAAAGTTTTAGTACTTTAGTTTATGTCCTGTCTAGGACTCCAAGATGTAAGAGAAAAGACACTTTCAGAACATGATTACTTTGATAAAATATGGGTGTCTTATCTACGATGAAATCAACTGCTATCTAAAAGTTACTTCTCCCCTCATTGACTGAAGGTGACTAGTTCAGATGTAGATGCCTGTCTTGTATATGCTCACATTTAGTCAATTAAATTTGC
>JANHGO010000864.1:0-37490 GCA_024606505.1 Aquila spilogaster
GGGGCCTCGAGTCCCTGCGGGGCGCGGGGGGGTGCGAGGCCGCGGGAGGAGGCGGCGGCGGTGGCGGCGGGGCCCGGCGGGCACGGCTGGGCACTTCCCTCCTGCCGGCTGCTCCCCGGGCAGCGCCCGGTAACCCGCCACCCTGCTCCGTTCCGTTGTTATTTGGTGCCCTTTGTTTCGTGAGGGACGGGGCCGCGTCCGATATGCGTACGGAGGCCTCCTGCCGCCGTCCACCTGCGGGCCGGCTGCAGCTAGCACCTCGCCTTGTTCCGAGCGCTCTAGCGGCCGGGAAAATGGTGCGAAAGTAATTCTTTCCGTCCTAACGCCGTCTGCGCGCCTTGCAATTAGAGCGCGTTTTTTTTTTTGTTGTTGTTGTGTTTGGTGCCTCGCCTCGTGCGGAAGGGTGGGTGAGCCCTGGCAGGAATAGTGCTTGAGTGTGCTGTGCGTCCCTCCTGCCTGTGCCGTTCTCACTGGCTCACGGTTTGGTGCATTAATTTAACCTGAAGTGTTGAGTGCGCATTTGTGCCAAGCGGAGCTGTGACACAGAGGTACAGCTTTTGGCCTGGCTCTGCTCAGGTGGTGACATCTTAGGTGGACTTGCAGGGTTGGTCAGAGCTTCTCTCCCCAGGCTTTTCTTCACGGTATGCATTTGATCTCCACGTGGTTCTGTTATCTCCCAGGGGAATGTTTTAGTAAGCTCTTAACCCTGTGTAAGTTGAGAGATTTCGGTGTTGGGATTCCCGATGCTGGAAGCTGCTCTGCCTTGTTTGCTTTCAGTCTTGTTAATGCCAGGTGTGGTCTTCTCTCTCTTTACTGCTTGTCAGAACATACAGCTTCTCTCACGTGTACCTATGACAGGACTACATGCTGCAGCTGTAATTCAAAGGCATACTTCATTAAAATGATGGCTCTGAAATTAGATTAGTCCTTGATCCACAATTATATAAAGAATATGTAACACAAGTTCTAATAGAACAGTTCAGTGTCCACCTGAGTGACAGCTTTTCACGAGACACCAGCACATGCACTGAACATCTACTTGATGTTAACGCTTCTCAAGGGATCAACTCTTTTCTGGGAAGAGAGAAATAAGGGATGGAGCATGAAGGGCATTCAGGTATGAGATATGTCACGATAGTAGTAGTAAGTAGAAGTAAGGTTGCTTTTGCAGTAATCAGCAACCTCTTCCTACCTTCTATCCCCCAACAAAACAGCCCCTTTGCCCCCATCCTTTGGAAGTATTTTCCCGAGTTCACTTATAACTGGTGTCATTGAGCTGAGTTGGAAAACACTTTCCTCATTCTTTAATTTTCTCAGGTTGATCAGATATGTAAGATGGTATTATTCATTAATATTCAAAGCATTTTTGCCACAACGGATTGTTCTGCAGAATTCTAAAGAGCTGAAAGAAGTGATGTTTGATGGAGTACTGGCTCAGTCTTACTCTGTAGAAAGCTTTGCCTCACTATTTTTGAAAGCGAAACTAATTACTTACTAATCAGGACAGGTTGGTGATCGTTTTCTGTTAGCTTGGCACACAAAGCAAAATCCCTGTCTCAGCCTTGTGTTGAAGTTCATCCTTTTGTGCCCAGCTATGTTGCCCTTGCTGTTACATCCTTCCTACTATCACACCCTTTACTTTATTATTGAATTCCTCTGTCTTCCTCACATCATGTTTAAATCATGTAATACAAGTCCAGTGATCCCGAATGTTCCTGTATTTATGAGTTATTTTTTTCTTTTTTGAATTTGCTGTAACTTCTAATTGGGGGTTGTGACCTCTAGAATGAAATTGTACTACTTTTTCTTTGAAAAGGATTTTAGGATAGTGTTTTTCTCTACTTTAAAGTATTAATATAGAAAAGTATTTACTTCTCTAAGTTGACTGGCTTCTGAGCTGTCAAAATTCCTGAGTTTTATTACAGGAGAAGTTTCTTAGGCTGATATGATAGACACATGATTTTTATCATTATTGAAGTAGTTGTAGAAGATTCTATTCAGATGTGTTGCTTTAAAGACCCAATTTTTTTTTCTTTCTGATCTGCCTCAAAAGGTCTTTGATAGATCACCCCCAAGGATTTTCTGAACTGGGTTGTCCACAAAACATTGCTCAGCAGCATTAGTAACTAATGTGATCTTACCATCATCACTTGGTTCAGGGACGAATTCAGAAGCTTTTGCATACTGAAAAAATACTGAAACTGTTTTCCCTTGACTGGGCTTGCAGTGAGGGGCTCTGGATGTAGGAAAGAATGAATCCAAGCTTGCAGTTCTTGGTGGATCATCTGCCCAGATGTGTGCAACCAAGCATTGCTTCAGATTGTACATCTCTGCAGCAGCATCTGCTGAGAAGTGACAGAAGTCATGCCATTATTATTTGCAGTAGGAGAAAAGAATTGCTAATACTTCTGAAGTTGTGTCAATTCTTTGGCTTTTTATTGTAGCTTCTAGTTAACAAGTCCATCCATTTTTACCATCAGCGATAAAGTCCGTCTTGCACTATTTTGCTTATCTTTTCTGCTGTATAAATGTAGAATCATATTTGTGAAAGAGCATTGAAAACAGTATTATCAGTAGGATAGTATGACGTGTCTTATATTTTCATATTGCTTTTCATTGAGCTGAATGTCAGCGACTTTCAGTCAACTGATAGACTAAATAGCCTGGCCAAATAGTAAGCAGGTGTGGTTGGCCAACCTAGTTTAATCAGAACGAAACAAGCTATCTTGGTAACTTTTAAGATCTCATACTTTCTTTTTGTTTTACTTTTCTGAACCAACAGGTATGGCTTAGTTGGCACAGTTAAAAATATTATTTGTCAATCAACTTTTCATTGTATATAGTGCATGAGATACATATTGATTGTTTGGATTCAGTTTTTGCTATTTTCTGCATGACATTAGCATGCTTACTTAATGTGATTTTCTTGTGCATTGCCATTATTTTGACTTATGCTGTGTGACTTAATATTGGTGCCTTTGGCCATTCAAATACACTTGCGTCTGCGGAGGAAGACTATGAAGGGTGACAAGTCTGTTTCTAAAACCAGCAGTCTTTCAAGAGCGAATTTTAATGCAGTTTTAGCCTTATGTATAACTGGCAGCTGTTTCTTTAAGTGGTACTGCATTACCTAAAACATGTTCTCTACACATCACTAGAGAGAATGGGACTTGGTGTCTCATTCAGTGACACGGTAATGATAAATTATTGTAGTGATGCATTGTACCTTATGCTAAATTAACCTTACGTTTAAGGATGGATGAACAGGCAACTCAGAGAATGGCTTTGCAGGTTGGCTCTTCTTTTGCCAAGTTGCCAATGAAATGCCATTATCATGTATGCAGATAATTAAAAGGTTTACGTGTACCAAAAAACTTGGCAAATGTTGTTTCCCCTATATAAAAATCAACATTGTACACAAGAAACTGGAGATATGGGAAAATGGTATGGAACTTAATTGATCCCCAGATTATCTTCTGCAGTTCTCAAAACTACAAAGTAGGTTTGAGTATTTAAAGGCTGAAATAGTCATTTTGGGGCTTTACATGCAACTTTGAGTACATGGTAGAGATCTGAAGTTCTAAAAGTTTTGCAGAAATTCAGCTTTTCAGATATAGAGGAAAGTCGGTATATAAGAAAACAGTGCTTGGATCTCCAAAAAAACCAACTTGTATCAACAATCAGTTGTTTTGTTGTTGCTTTTTGTTTTTAGGAGGCTTATGCTTGACTTGAACATGGTGTCAACTCTGTCTTTGCAATCCTGATCTTTACTATATTGTTACTATGTTTTAACCTACTGCTTCTCCAAGAACACTATTACTTGGAGGATTATGCAGTATTCATTTTGACTTGGTAGTTTTTGTCTGACTAGTGTATCCTTTCATATGTCCTGTACACAGAGAGGGTCTGTGTGCTTTTCCGCAGTGTTTTCTCTGTGATCGGTGAATGGACTATTTGAAATCTCATCAATGGTGAGGTTTTTAGCTGCTGTGTTGTATAGAAAGAAATACTTCTCTATTTTCCTAGTGCAAACCATCAACTGAGAGAGTGGTATGTAGTGCTGGAGGGATGCTGAGGTAGAGAGCAGGGACTGGAACAGTTTAGAGCTGATGGATGCTGTAAAGGTGGAAACATGGATAAAGCTTTGAGCTTTCTGTAAGTGAAATGTGAAATTAATACACAGTGATTTTGGAAGAAGTAATTTGTTATGAATGGGTGAGTGAAAGCAAGGAGATGAGAGCTGATGCTAGGGATTTTCAAAGAAAAACAATTGCTACCGGCTGAGCATCATCCCAAGACATCTCACCCTGAAGGAGCTTGGTGTGAATTGTAGTGCTTGGTTAGTGTCTGAACTGTTGAACTTTGCGGCGGGGGGGAAGGGAGGAGGAGATGACGCTCAAACTTGAAGAAGTTGTTTTAGTTTATAGTGTGCATCACTTACATTTCCTAAAGGAAATAAGAATTGGCAGAGTATGTGATCTTTGTGATAAATATGCTAATTTTACTTTAGCAGAGTGCATGTAAAAACCTTTTCAATTGGATGCAAAACACTAGTAATGAAATGGTTGTTTCTGGCAAGTCTGGTACTGCTAAGAGGACTTGTTGGGTACGAGACATTTTTGTGGTTGGGAAGATTCAGACGTTGGACTATAGCATTTAAGTTTCTATTAATAAATACCTTAAAACTTGCATAAATTTTAAATGTCAGTAAACTTTTTCAGAAAGAGATTGTGAGGGGAAAAATTCTTGTAGGAACATGAATATATTTAACCCATTCAGCAGATCATTCTTGTTAGCTACATCTTATTTATTTTTTTTTCCTAGAGCTTTTCCTACCCCGGAGATAAGGATAATTGTTTGGAATACAAGTAAATGCTTTAAAAATTGTTGTTTCTAATACAGCAAACATCAAGTGTAGAGTGGTGGTGGTGGATTGGGCTTGAAGTCTGTGGTGGCAGCAGCTCACGCAGCAAAGAATACCACAGGGTTTTTCTTCTCCCCCTCCTACTCATGCCCTTAAAAGCCCAAGCAGGATCACATGTTTGTATCTCAATAGCAGTGTAACTTATCACACCTGAAATGAAACTTGGGAATTTCACAACTCTGATTATTTTTCCCCCTGGTATTAAACATCTTATGCAATTAATTTAAAACATTGTATCCACCTTAAAGTCACATGTTTGCTTATGCTGCACTGTGACCTATGCCAATGTTTCAAAAAGGTCGTAATTACTAGTTCTGAAAACTACACCTTTATTATCAACTGCTTATTGTTATTGCATAGGTGTCAGTGCTCAAATTACCGTTAAGTATATATGGCTATTGGGCTGTATGGTCACTTGCCTCTGAGTAGTGCCTGAGATTAGATAACCATCACATATATGCACTTATATGCAAAACTCAGTAGTTGGTGAATTTGTCCATTTAACCTGCTATTGTATTTTTGAGGTTAAGATGGCAAAGTTGACACACTTCCTTTAAAAATTATTAATAAAGAAAAGATACTGGTAACTCATTGAAGCAAATAAGGGGTATTGTTTTTCACATAGCAGAAAGCTTGAGAGCATTGTTCCGAGAAATGCACTGCATGTGTTGCTTTTACTTGGAGTTTCTGTAAGTACTGAGAGGGGTTTTGATGCTAGTGTCTCACTATGGAGATAGTGTCTCATCTTCATCACTGGGGTCTAAGAAACTGAAATTTGTGGTGGAGTTTGAATAACTTACCTAATGCACTGATTTTGAAAATACGAAGTATAAAAAATGTACAGAAATCCCTCTTTCTTAGCTAGTATTTAGTTCTGTTTTTGAGGTTGAACGATCTCAGGTATGTTACTTGATGTGGGTACTGAAGGCAAAGCTTCATTTGAGAGAAGGAAAAGATAGATTCTTCTGTGTCTCTCCACATTCCCCTTAGACTATCTGTGTCCATCAAAAGCATTAATTATGCAAAGAGTAAAATGCATAAAGCTGCGTAAGTAATCTATGTATTACACAATGCTGTTCTCATTGAAAGATTTTGGAAATAGCATGCGTAAAGATGAGAAGATACTCTAATTATTCTATGTGTGTAAACTTATCTGAGACCTTAATGCAGACAATAGGCAGGTTTGTGGAGAAAGGTTTGCATTCTGTCTTATAGAGGCTCTGATGTACATAGATGATTAAGTTTAAGATACTGTGAAATAATCTTAGGTATCAGATCGTGAGAATGCTGTGGGATTTTTTTTTCCTGTAAAAGTACTCCGAGTTATTTTGGCGAGAATGAAAGTGAGCATGTATAAACTCAGAATAGAAATTTCCTGTAGTATTAAAAGCAAAAAAAGAAAAAACAATCCATGAGAACAACTTGGTTTTTGTCATTTGTTAAATGGTGACAAGAATTTCATTGGTACAATGGACTCTGCTTTGGAAAAAGGTATATGAGGCATCCAAAGGTCTTCAGAAGGTTGAGCAGAACCTCTGAAGGGGGGTTTTTATGAAGAAAACCTGCTTGCAGCACAAACATTTGTTAAAAGAAATCCAACATCTGTAGCAGATAATATTGCTGCTTGTTGGAAGAAATACTGGCTTTGCTGCAGACACATTAAGAAAATAAAAAACTTAATCTGACTGCAGGGGTGGGGAATGTGATTCTTCGTCGGTGTTAAGGTGAGTTAGTGCATCTGTTAGAGCACTTTGTCATCTCTTCCCCTCTGACTGATGATTCAGGTATGAAAGGAGGTATGGGGAATTAAGATTATTGTCTTGTGCATTCTGCTGCTGGCTCCAGAGCTTGCTGCCTGTCTTGAAGACTCTGGCAGTTAAAATGGGAAAAACTAGAAAGATGTGTCTGGGGACCTTTGTTGAAAACTTTCTGTATCTCGCACCTCAGACTAGTGAGACTAATGTATCCCTGCTCGGGCAGGTTTTGGACCAGATGACTTCAGGCAGCCTGTTCAAGCTTCAACGATCTCGTGTCTCCGTTCTGTAAGCTTGTGCTTTATTTTAGGTGGTAGTGTCAGCTTGAGTCTACCGATGGGTATCCAGAACAAAAAGAAGACAGCAAGAAAGTTATCTCCAGGGGTGTGGTAAAGAGGGATGCTGTCCTTCTCTCACACTTTTGTAGACTTGGTCTAAGATGCTAGATTGCTTTTTAAGAACAAATTAATCTTAGCTCCGCATCCCAAGGAAGCGAGCAGACTGCAGACTGATTCAGACTGGTGTATGTGGTGGTGTCGGTGTGTGTCCAAACCTCAGCTGGAATTTTACTTTCAAGTCACTGGGCCCAGGCCAACCTTTGGTTTGGGGCCTTCTCTGAAGGGGAAAAATCCATTTGTATTCCGGGACCAACTGGAATTTCTTTCTGATCACCATCAGAAGGAAAGGCTATCAGGTGTTTTAAGAGGGAAGTTTGTTATTCAGCCCCTTGAATATTGTTGTGTCCAAAAAGAGCAGTTCTGGGTAATTTTTCTATCTGAGACAATAAGGAGGGAGAAGTAAGTCATTTGAGGCTGAGCATCACCTGAAAAATCTGATTCATAGGATTTATATTGAGAGGTTAAGTGTAAAGATTACCTTGTTATTTACAATATTGTCGATATCAGTAGTTCAAGAAATGTCAACTTCATAATTCTGAGAAAATCAAGGAAAAATAGTTTAGTTTTTTCTCTCCATACTGCCTTGGTAATACTCTGGAAAAGTTTCTTCTTCTGATAATTCTAGGAAAGAACACTAGAAATTAAAAAATATGTGACAAAAAAACAATAAAACTTACACCGCACTCTTCAAAAGTTTTGAAATGTTCAGGGATCATCAAGTTTGTGCATAAACAATGTTACAGTCCCTACCAGCTGAAATTAAATAGTCCCTTTTGTAGTTTCTTCTACTAGGAAACATAGTTATTCGCACAGTGGGAGTATTGAGTGTCTTGACATGGAGTTGTTGGAGCAGGTCCAGAGGAGGGCTACAAAGATGATCTGAGGGCTGGAGCACCTCTCCTATGAGGGCAGGCTGAGAGAGCTGGGGCTCTTCAGCCTGGAGAAGGCTCCAAGGAGACCTTATAGTTGCCTTGCAGTACCTGAAGGAGGCCTACAGGAAAGCTGGGGAGGGACTTTTTAGAAGGGCAGATAGTGACAGAACGAGGGGGAATGGTTATAACCTGGAAGAGGGTAGATTTAGATTAGATATCAGGTAGAAATTCTTTACTGTGAGGGTGGTGAGACACTGGAACAGGTTGCTCAGGGGGGCTGGAAATAGATGATCTTAAAGGTCCCTTCAACCCAAACCATTCTATGATTGTATGACGTAAATTAACTGAATAACCAACATGATTTAAAAAACCTTAGAGATTTAAGTTTAGTTGCAACAAAGCTGAGAAGGAGTAATGCTGATTCAGAGCTGCTAGAATACAGGAAGGCCTGTAATATAGAGCCATCACGTAAATAAATAATCCTTAGCTGCTGCTTTGTGTACTTGTGGTTGCTTTTTGATACTGAGCTGTAGCTGTGGACTTCAAAAGAGATAGCATGGTGACAGATGCTGATCTAGCTTTGGAAATTTGAGTCACAGGCTAAACTGCTTTTACTACATTCAGGCACTCTGTGGGTGAGAAGGAGTTATTTCATGAATTCAGAGTAGTTTATATTTTTACTGCTATAAGGTTAATCCTCCAACAAGGGGTGACTACATGTTATACTCAGAATGGATAATGCTTTCATATTATTAAGTAGGGAAAGAATTTAAATATCCATTTACATCAGCACATAATGTTATATATTACAATTTGTGTGTTATCGTAGGTGAAATCATAAGTGGAGTTGATTTCAGGGGCCTAGGATTCGATGCATGTAAATCTGTAGAAATGTCAGTTGTTGTCAGCTTGCACATCCAGAGCCTGTGTTCACGTGCTTGTATTTTGACACATGCTCCAAAGAAAGAGTTAGTTATGTTCAGTGGGAGAGGAAAAGGATAGTAAGATAGCTTTTGGTCTCATTTTAACGGATTTGTGAAGAAATTTGAAGTTGAATGGAAATGCTAGCATTGTGGGCTTTAAAAATAAAAAGGTAATTAAAAAAGGCTTTGTTTTTGAAATGTTTGAAAGGTACTCATCTGATTTCCAGTTTGAGGGCATTATTAGTGCTATTTGACGTTTGCTAGTGTTACGCTATGTCTTTTATCCTTTGGTGTCTGAAGAAGTTCCGTTCCTCACCAAAGTGCTGATGCTGACAGAATCTGCTTGCCCTTCACTTGATGCCTTTCTAGGCTCCTTTGTAGGCCTGCTTCAAAGTGACTACAGCCAGGCTGTAGTGTTTGCTTCACAGAGAACTGAAGCTTTGTGAAAATAAGGCCGAAAATTGCCTCATCTAGCGTCTTTCTCAGATGCCCCGGTGCAGTGATGTTAAGTGGTGCTTCAGACCTCATTCTGTTAAGCGTATTTGCACCCTCTTGCACTGACTGACACTAGCACTTTTACAACTGGTTCAGTAAGTGGTTTAGCTGAAAGTTGTTGTTGTATACTTGCCTTTAAGAGTGTTCAAGGAGGCTTCACTCTTAGTGTTTGCTAGTCCAAAGGGGATCTTGAGTTCTTGTTGAACCTCAGATCTGAGTCAGTCTAAAAAGAGCATTCAGGTTAATGAAGAGGCAGCACATGTCATAATTATTTGGAGGGTGCTATTCTAGTTTCCTTCAAAATTGTCTTGGGAGTTTTGCTTGCCAGGCCTGTTATCACCATGGAGTTATTTGCCTGGTATTGTGTATGGCCTCAGATGGCCCAAGAACATTGTTTATGAACTTCTTCCTGGCCATAGCATATAGCATGATCCAGAAGGTTTTCTCTCATGAAATGTGAGGTTTCTAATAGGGGGAAAAAAATACATTCTCACTGTGTACAGTTTTACTGGTCAATTTCAAGGGACAATACTTCCAGCATAGGTTTTGGCAGCTAGTGATATGCTGGAGGGAACTTGGAACTTGTTCCTTAATAAACTAGTAATAAAGGAAAATAGAATAACCTGAATCTGAGTAACCTTTGTAGAGGGAATAAAAGTATATGTGAGCCCTGAAGTTCCTGATATTCTTCCCTGAACACAGTATGATTGCTCAGAAACTGGGCTTTAACTATTTTTTTCTAGTCTGCTGTACTTAAGCATGGTTTTGTCGGTATTCCTGAAAATAATATCCTATCATTAGTGACACATTCTGCACTTAGTAAAAAGCATATACTGTGGCTATCATGTCAGTTGTTTAAAGAGCCCAGAGTAAAAATGTCAACCTGAGAAATCTGGAAGTTCTGTAACCACTAGATGGAGTCATGTGAGCATATTTCATACCAGAATCCTGCGTTATGGTTTGAAACATAGAACAGTTAAAAGAGCTGTAGGTGTCTTATATCTCATGCTTACTAGTGGGAGTTCATTTGCTCAGTTTAGTTTGACCTGGGCAACTTCCTGAAGTTCTCTGGGTTATTCTTGGTATGGCTGTCCTCAAGATATACTTGAGTTAACCTTGAACTGAAGGTGTGTGCCTTACTGGTTACTCCTCATGCTCACTTGTGGATGAGAATGTGTTATTACACATATAGAATGGATGTGTGAGAAGGCTGACCTTTCTGCAGCTCTCAGTTATGTGACAGGAAAGTATTAGGGCATTTAGTATTTTGTAACTAGTGGGGCTTTAAATGTGTGCATCTCTCCATCAGTACGTACGTGATACTGTGTATGCAAGATTAAGATCTCTGAATTAGCATTCCACAGGTTGCATCATTTAGGCCTCCTTTCCACTTGCCCAAATGTAAAAGAAAAAAAAAAAAAAAAAGGCATAATAGATATAAGCACTCCCTTGTTTGTAGATTATAGTAAACTTATGTTATTAGCCAGCTATGACAAGCTTCCATGGCTATTTCTCCAGTCTTCATAAGTCTTATTTTTGACTTTTTGGTGTATTATACGGACAATAAACTTGCTTCTGGTCTTCAGCCTGGTGTTATATTTAGCATTTCTAATGTTACAGTAGCTTTTTCATTTCTTTAATGTGTATCTCTTCTTAGGGCATTGCCAAGCATGCAGATTCTCATTCAAAATTACATGCTATTGTCAAGATTATCTCCTGGAGTAAGCATACTGACTTTCTTCTGAACTACAGAATTCTCTTGGATCTTTTCTGTTTCAGTGGTTAGTGTGTGGCTACCTGATGCATTGCCAAAGAATCATGTGAGGGCACAGACTGAAGGGCAAATCTGAGTTACTTGGTCCAATTCTCTGCTCAAAGTAGGTCTGGTTGCTTAGAGACTATGCCAGTCTAGTTTTACTATCCACGGATGGGGAGATTGTTTAATTTGACCACTCTCATAGTTAAAAATACATATACACATCAAAAAATCCTTGTATATAAATGAAATAATCCATGTGTCATCTCCATGTGACTGCCACCAAGAAGAGCCTGGCTCCGTCCTCTCTTAATCTTCCTGTGAGGTGGTTGTGAATAGTGATAAGATCTCCTTTGAGCATTTGCTTCAGGCTGAATTATCCAGGGTCTCAGCAGTCCTTATATAAGGAACCTGAATTTTCTTCTTCTCCTCTAGGAACATACTGGTAAATAGGAACTGTTGTTTATTTTTCTCTCTCTTGCAGGGCTTGTGGATCTCAGTTCTTTTCCTGCAGCTTTATCAGCCAAAAGCCAGTACCTTGGTCTGGATATGCTATTATCTGGTTGTTAAGGCACTCCAAAGGCGCACTGTAACTGGTGTTTGTTTTAATCCTTCTGGGCTGAGGCAGCTTTGGGCCCACATCTCTAGCATTCTGAGCTGATCCACAGACAGCTGCCAGATGGAAGGAAGGTAGTGCTCCACCTACAGATGCTGTTAGGTTTTGTGAAAAGCTGAATTCAGTCAGTATGTGTTAAAATCGCTTAGGAACCAGATGTTCACTCTTGTCGAGATGGCATTGGTTTGAGTATGTTAAGTGTCAAGGACAATTTCTTTGGTAAAATTTAAAGTACCTCAAATGTTTTAAGGGATTAAGCATATTTTTGTGCCTTAAATGCCTAAATGATTAAATCCTGTCTTGAATTGCATTCTTCTGCAGATATGGCCTTGTATCTTAATGAAATACTTTTCTATAATGGTGGTGTGCCTGAAGACAGAACGTCTGTGTTGTTTTGTGGCAACAGACTTGATTGGAAGCTCTCCTTAGTTTGATTTCTGTAGACAGAACCTAATGCAGGTTGCACCTAATGAACTCTGAGAGATTTTCAAGATGATTTTAAATCAATGCAGGTAGCTTTTCCCTAAAGACTTCTGTCTTTGTAGGTGCTAACCAGTGTCAAACTGAAACTTGCAAGCACTGCTTAAAATGGCCTGATTTCTGGCATACATTTACTTTCTACCTATGAGATTCTGCTTGCTAGAACTCACTTGGTTGTAGTAGGGCTGCTTAATATTTTGAAGCCAAGTCCCCCAGTATTGTATTGAAACATGATCATTAGGCATTTGCTATAATAAGTGGAGGACTGGTGGTTAGGCCATTAAAGTAATTGTGGAACCTCTGTTAAGCAGTTCCCAACAATTTTTTTTTTTTTGGGGGGGGGGGGGGAGGGGGGCTAGAGCTTTTTCTGTATTACTTGCCCATGTCTTAGAAGGAAATTTTTATCTACCTCAGGCTGTCCTTTAGCTCTCTTCTCTTGGTAGAGAAAGTTCTGTCAGAACTTCACAAGAATTTTTCCATCATCCTGGTTTCACTTTTAGATGTAATTCTGTTAATGGATATATTACAGTTGTGCCACATTTCTGTCTGCATGTTCACTGCTTTGTGCAGTGTAGGGTGCTCATCACAATTGCAGGAATTTCTGTTGTAAAGCTGGGAATCTCCACTTTGCTCCAGAATGGTGTCATATGAAAAAGTCAGCTTGTTGGCTGTCTGCTTCATGAATTCAGATTTCTCACAGTATTAATATTTAAGCACCTGGTCAAGCTCCTCCTCTCTCTGGATTCTTCCCATCCCTTTTGACCCTATATTTATCTCCCTTTCAGGCTCAATTTGGAATGCTTTTTATGTCATTGTTATCAGCACTTTATTGATCCAAGTCAATTTGAGTTGCCTTTTCTGAAATACTGTAGGAACATGATGCCAAATTTATTCAAGATGCAGTCATAATTAAATTTGCTCTTTATCAGTTTTGAATTAGAACACCTCCTGAGGCCGCTTCCAACTTGAATCATTCTGTGATTGTCATCTTGTTTGCCTTCCTCAATGAACTCCCTTTGCGTGTCTCCACATTCTATGGGGTGCTTTAAAAGTGAGGCCATTTTTCACGGCATTTGAAAGGACTGTCTAATGCACCATACGTTGCTATAAAATGAGTAGAATTTGTGCCAAATACTTCATCCTCACCTTCTTTTTCCTCTGCCCAAAACTATTCCTTATTTACAAAACTGCTGTAACACACTTTATATTTCTTGGAACATGATAATGACTGCCCTGGAGAATATAGGTTTAGAAAGAACTATTTGGATTGCTTTCAAATATTGATATTTTTCCTTTTTAATCAGTGTTTCTACATATTATTATACTGTATTTAAGCTAGAAATGTAATCCTGAGATGTGTTAACTAGCTAGATGTAAGGGAAAAATGCTAATGGATCTTGAATATTTCTTCTGAACCATTCATTACAGCATCCAAGCATTTCCCTAAGTTAGTTTGTACGGGGACAAATGTGTAGGTGACATCATTGGTCTGTTCCCCCCCCCCCCTTTCATGCTTCCCTTAAGTCCCTTTAATTAAGAATTTAAGTACACTGCAGCAATTTTTAGTTTCTAAATTCAGCCTTTCATTCAGTTTTACAGTTTGTTAAGTAAATACATCTTAGTGCTTTCTGTGATGGATCAGTTTAGCAGAAATACAAAACTAATCTGTGATCTCTGGCAGAGTGGTACTGTCATAGTGTGATTTGGGGCAGTCGTTACTACTTACGAATGTTGTAAGCTATGTTTTAAGGCCTTAAATGTAATTATTCCTACAAAAGATTTTTTTCAAAAATTTGACACTTTTTCTCAGTGTAATTTATAGATGTTTGCATACATGTGACAGTTACCAGTACAGCAGGTAGAACAGAATCCTGTAGTGATAAAAGCAATCAGTTTGGGTGCAATTCACTATACAACTAAGAAATGCATATATTTTAAATTTCATCAGTATATATGTATGTTTAAGAGATGGATGTTGATGTGAACTAGATAGTCAAATAGTCATTAAAAGTAGTCCAAGAGAGCACAGCTATTTGCTATCAATGACTTCATAAAGTCAGTTCTGGCAGATGGGAACTTACTACTCCAAGTGGTTACTTCTGTGTGTGAGGGAGAAAAAGAAGAAATAATGACAGTTGTCAGCATCCAGCTCCCTTGTGGTTTGCCTGAACTGAGAACAGAATGCTGATAACATGTAGGTTAGATTGAAGGGTTTTATTTTTCACTAGCAGCAGTAACATAATGATTTTCCTTCATTTTTGAGTCCTTGCATTTGACATTTCTGCTTTTAAACATTAAAAAGCGCAAATAGGTCAAGGAAAGAAGTGTTTGCTAGTACGAACTCTGTGCTAGGCATTCTGGGAGAGTGCTTTCTTGCAGCAGATGAGGATTCTTTGTGGCTGGCAGCAGAAACTGCAGCAGTATCTTTGCAGTTTCCTTTCATCTTTGATTATGTTCTGAGACTCTTTGAAATCTAGGAGCTGTTTTCCAGACCCTCTGGAATATCTTTTCATCTCTCTTGTGGAATACGGCACATGCTGAAAGCCTCTTATCTTTTTCAGCTGGGGTATCCTTTGCTTTTCATCACCCTCTGATTTTTGTCTTCGGTGGCTGGATTTTTGGCAGTTTCGCTTAAACAAATAGGATTACATTTCAGTAGCTTGATGGCTTCTAGCTGGGGAGCATACTAAACGTAGAACATAATGAAGATTGTACAAAGAAATATTTCTGCAAAGCACAGGAAAATTATCCGAGCTGAGCAAAGGAAGACGGCATTCTGCAAATGCAATCGGGACTGTTAGAAATGCAAAATTCACTGCATTTGGAATGGGTTGCACTACAAGCGTGGTTCTGTTTAAAGGCATCCGAACAGTTTTTGAGAGAAACTGTGGTTATATTTGCAAACAGCAAGGGGAAAACAATGCCCTTGAATATGCAGCATTCAGCTTGCCAGATGAAGATTCAGGAATATTGGTTCATTCATCTCTGGTAAATACGAACTTGTTTCAATAATAGTTTTATCTGCTAATTGAAAGCTAAACTAAAAACAGGATACTATGCTTATTTAATGTCTACTGTGTATGGACTCGGTATGCCTTGCCTTGATAGTATAGCATGCTAGTGCATGTATGTGACACGTAATACACGTGTGCATGGAGCTGTAACATCAAAGTTTAGGCTTCATACTCATTATATCATTTAGATTTGTATTAATAGTGTGAAGAATTTGCTCTCTGTAAACAGGATTGGTACAGAAGATCATATGTTAAATCTTTCTTAACATGCTCTTGGAATATATTTGGCACTTCAAATGGAACACAGATGATTACATTATTTGGAAAAACTAAGGAATGCATTGCTGGGAAAATGCTAACCCGGGATTTAAGTGTTATTTTTTAGATGCATTTGAATAATTTTTTTCTTCTCCGAAAACGTTCTGTTTCTATTTAAGTTACTGGAATGTGTACAGGAGCATTCTAGAAGGAAAAAAATGGTTAAAGGAAGCAGTAACTGTTTTCTGAACCTTCTTTGTTTCCTAAGGCTTTTTAGGTGTTGCTTGATGCAAAGAAATCCTGCTTTAAAGTGAGACTGTCTTCTTTGTACCCCCCAGGTTAATGACGCATATGTGCGTCAGTTACATTACATTTGGGCTTGAGGGGGTGGAATTGCAATAGCACTGCTTGCTTCAGAATTAGATAAATTAAGGAATTAAAACTATTTAAAATAAATATTTAGGTCACTTGTTAATTGCTATCTCACTGACAAGGTAGTTGAAATAAGAGGGGTGTGGTACCTTGAAATTTTGAGAAGCTTGTAGTGCCTGCTGGCATACCCATGCTGTGTAATTTTAGTTACGGAAAGCCTTCAGAAATATCATAAATCTGTTGCCTTTATGCTGGTCAGCTTTGTTCTTGTTGACTCAAAGATGAGAGAAAAGAGGTGTGTGTGTGTATGTATGTGTGTATATATATATATGCAAGTAAAATTTCAGGAAAGAAGAAATGTATGTACACGCATGTATATACATGTATGTATACACATGTATGTGCAGTATATACATGTATTTGTGTGTGTGTATATATATAATACGTATATATATATATATATACATTACTTAGTTTCCAGGAATGAACCTTTGGATGCTTAAAATAACTGACAGTATGTGTGTTGCCTTTCATGATAGTATTGCTTTTCATAAATTCTTAATATTGTTTGCTATTAAAAATAAAATGGCTTCTTCTAGGTACTGGAAGCCTCTTTATGCTGTTAGACATTTTAAAGTTGACCTCATACAGATGGTTATTAGACATTTGTTAAGCATTGGACAATGACTACTTCTAATGACTTTTGCAGACCTTTGAATTTAGGACCCAGCACCTTTACTGGCCTTCCATTATACAAGTAGTTAGATGAGAATTTTAGAGTATGATATAGAATATTGTAGTTTGAAAGTTGGAATGAAAAATTATTTGTATTATGTAACATTTTTGGTTTTTTTCTTCATCTTTGTTTGATGTTCTGTTTTTTTCAGGATTAACTTCTCTTTAGTTTGGGCCTGCAGAATTGGTTTGCAAAGTAGCAAGATTAACACAAAATATCCTTAGTCTTTGAAGTACAACTAGTTCCAGATCTGTTAATTGAGCTTTTTTCTACTCTAAGAGTTGTGAATGCTTTTAAATAATGTAACTGGGATCTATTTTGATGTTGTTTATTTGTTTATATTTTCCATATACGTATTTATATTTGTATGGCTTTGTCACCTTGGTTTATCTGGAAGTAGTGAGCGAAGATAAGTTTCTTCCCAGGATAAATAATTGGATGGTTAGTATAGATTATGTGGAATTGAGGGGTTGGAATGACTTCCTGCTCATTGTACTTGATTACTGTAGTCCATGAAAGCAAAAGGTAAGAGTTTACAAGAAAAAAATCTGGCCCTTCATTGAAAGATGACAGTTTTGGCAGTCACAGCTGACCCTGGCTATGGCTTTTGGTGGCTCAGACTGGCAACAGTTGCTCCTGATCTACCCCTGAAGAGTGGAAAGCCGGGAAGATACTGCAATCTTGGCAACAGTGACAAGTTATTTTACAAAGCTTATCTAAATGTATACAATAACTCTAAATGCTTTGCTATTAGAACTTGATTTTGCCATTTCCTCCTCGTCTAAAGACTGGTTTTCAGCAATAGAAAAGACCTTGCTTCTCCCTAAGAAGCCATTCAGGGGGGTGAAGACTTGAGGAATGCACTTCCTCAGGAGGGAAGCTGCATGGTCAACATGAAAAGAGAATGACAGTGTGTGTCACCTTCCTGTGTTTTCCTTCATTGTGGTGTTTGTTGCAACAGATGCATGTGTGGGTGTGTGACTTCACCTATTTATTTGTTTGTGCTGTAGCATATATTACAGCTGCAATTTATTAACTCTGCCTTTTTGGCTGTTCCTGCTATCTACTCTGTTTAGCTATTTTGGATCAAATATCTTCTGATACGCAGCTGTTGTCAAAACGCCAGTGAATTTCAGGGAGTTCTGTACTGTAACTACACATTGACTCTCTTGCAAAACTGGTGTTGAAAATCTGTGAAAATTTCCTGTGAACAGAAAGTGCTCAGGAGGCAGTTCTCCTGGGAGGAAAAAGCTCCTATCCTGTGAAGAAACAAGGAGGCTGCAGTAGTTGATGTAGTGTATGCTTTATGATTTTTTTTTTTCATGTTTAACTTGTAATCCAGAGGTCAGGAAGCTGTATCTAAAGTCTTATTAAATCTAATTAAAAGCAGGTATGTTCTTTTGAGTACTTGAAGAAAATCAAAGATTAAATGAAGGCTGGGTGAGAATGTCCTTCCTGGGAATACTGTTTATTTTTATCCATCTGAGATTATTTGAGCATGCAATGAAAATGCCATATCTTGTTGTTCATATAGGAACATTTCTAGCTTGTCACATACACTTTGTCTTATTCTACATCACAGAGTTTGCAGGACCTCACAGGATCTCTATGTTCATTTGGGTATAAACCAATGTTTTTGTAAGATTATAAATATAGTTTGAGATGATGCAACTTTTAACTACAAAATTAACGGAACCGTATTTACTTCAAATGTCTTCCCAGGGCATATTTGTTTTCTTTAATTTTTGAGAAAATGTTCTGATTTACTTAGTTTTATTGTAAGTTGAAGGATGTGAAACTTACAAGGAATGGCTGAGGGAGTTGTGACTGCTCAGTGTGGAGAAGAGGAAGCTGAGGGGAGACCTCATTGATCTCTAGAACTACCTGGAAGGAAGTTGCAGCTAGGAGGAAGTCGGGCTCTTTTCTCAGGTGACAAGGTGCAAGGAAATGGCTTCAAGTTGCATCAGAGCAGGATTAGGTTGAACATCAGGAAGAATGTCTTCATGGAGAGGTGTCAAGCACTGGAAGAGGCTGCCCAAGAAAGTGGAGGAGTTACTATCTCTGGAGGCATTTAAGAAATGCGTGGATGTGGCATTAAGGAAGGTAGCTTAGTGATGGGACTCGGTAGGTCATGCTGATGGTTGGTCTTGATGATCTTGAGGGCCTTTTCCAATGTAAAAATGATTCTATGATTCTGTGGAAATCAATTAAAATAAATGTATAATTTCTGTGATTTTTGTCTAATTTCAAAATTACAGTACTTAATTTTGGTTTTCTTATGACTTTTTTTTAGTCCATTCTCAGCATGATATTACGAGTTATTTCTGATGTGTTGCAGTATCTTGAAGTTAGGAGGGTTTTATTTTTTCATGGCCTTTATTCTTATACTCAGAGTGTGTTTTATTTATTTGCAATCATAGTACGACCAACAGATATCTAGGAGGGAAATGTTATTCTACTGTCTAGGACCTAAACAACTGTTTACAATGGCAGATAAAGATAAAAAATGAGCATGGGAGAATGGTGATGTGGGTATAAGAAAACCAACAAGAATTAAAAATTGTTTTGCTAATAAGCTGTTGACACATTAAGTGAATGAAGGAGGGTAGCTGGCTGTACTGGTAAGGCCAGTGGAGAAGACAAGAACTTCTGAAGTGACACAGACTGAGCTGATGTACAGTAATTTTCTTTTGTATGTCTGAATATTGCAGAAAGCAACTCTACTTTATGCTTGAAATATTTTTACTGAGTTTGCTTTCCACATCGTACTCAACACTGCTGTTTCTCCCATGAAATTTTAAGAAAATTTAGTTAAAGCTGTTTAGTCACTGGAGTGTGTGCAGGATGTGGCCTAATCATTTAAATAGTTTTTAAATTTTATTAAACCTGATTTGGAAAAAAAACACGTTAATTTGAATAAGTTACTTAACTTGTGTTTACAAAATTTCTGAGAAGAAATGCAGGGCATTTTGTAATAGCTTATGTCCAGCTTTAAAAAGGATAGATTTGGGTATTTTCTGGAAAGAGCCAGAACCTCCTGTTATAGCAACTGCAGTTTTAGTCTGTGTAACCTGTTAACTTTACAGTAACATCATCGTTAGGCCTTACTGAATTTTTGTGTGGCTGCAATTTCTATGCTGCTCATGAGTCATTTTGTTCATAATGAGCTGGGACATCTTTGAAGTCTATACTCAAGTCTGCATATTGGAAGATTGATTAATGACAGCAGAAAGTTATGTCATTCTGGAAATAATTCTACAGTAGTCATCTAAGTTGGAAATATTTTCATTTCAGAATAATATTAAATTACTTTTCAAAAATGATTGTTTTCTTAATTTAACATACGATGTGCTTATGAGGTTTGTTACTGAAAGGCCTTATGTCCTTGCTGTCTGACTTAACAAGTTAGTATCAACTTGTTTGTTCAGAGTAGAAAAGCTCAATGGAAACAAAGTAGAAATATAGAAAAGAGAAGGTTCCAGAGAAGTGAGACTGAGTGAGTGGAGTTTTTTCTTGGTTTGTTTTTTATGTGCTTAAAAAGCTTATGCAGCAATTCCCTTGTGGCGTGCAGGTAATTTGTGTGGCTTACTCTGTTAGGCTGCTGTCATACCATGCTTAAGCTTGCAATTGTATTAAAATTAGCTTTTATCCATCAGCACCCAGAGCATTAGACCTCATTAGACCTCTTAAGGAAGAAACAGGCCTGTCTGATTACAACATCTTAACTGTTCCATGGCTTTTCTTGTGTCCCTTGTATGAGAACACTTTTTAATCTCCTTTCGTCTTTCTGCTTTGGGTAATGAAAATGTGGTATCTTATGTGTTGACATGTAGTTTTGGCTTAATCTCCTGATGGATCTTCTAGAATTTTCAGGTTTTTTTTTTAGCCTTTCTATAGACTCTTAAGGGAATACTTGAATGTCCAAATGTAGTATCTCTCTAGCCTCTCAGGAGGAAAAGTTAGAGTACAAAATCACCAAACACATAGTTCCTGAAACAAATGAAAGCCTTTGAAAGATGCCTGTGAGAAGTTCATTAGACATAGGTTGAAAGCAGTCAGTGTACAGGCATGCAAAAGAGAAGCTTAAACACTGTATGCTCAGGAAAAAGTATTTAGGACTGAGGATGAAGTCTGGGGATTATTGTGCAAAGTCTATATATGTAAGTTATTGTTTGTCCATAACAAGATAGGCTGAACTAGCAGGAAAAAGCAGCTGGGCAAAAAAAAAAAGTGACGTTGAGTTTAATCCAGGTGGAAAATACATTTGCTTTCAAAGCAGCATCAGGAGATCTTGGGAGAGCTGAATATCCTGCTTTTAAAGCAGGAGTTAAGCATACTCCACAAAAACTTTAAAACACGAGTGTCGAACTTTTTGGCTTGCCTGAGACACACTGAGTGAAGAGGAGTTTTCTTGGTGCACAAATAAAATATATATATAGTTAATGTATACAAGTAACAAAACTTTTTTAAGAAAATGTTTAGTTAAAACGTAAGAGGCTGACAAACATAAAACTAGTGGGATATTTGACCTTGTTTTTATGAAACTAATGAACGTGTTAACTTATTCTATGAAACAACAGAAGCCCAACTTTAATAATTAAGTTGGAATACTTGCATGTCTGCTTAATAACAAAAAACATGTCTTCACAGGCACACCATGTGTAGGTAGGTTGAAATATTAGCGACAGTCACTGTGTTTTACTTGCCAAGAGGCACGAGCGCATGGGACATGTGATACACACAAGTTGCAATTCAGCTGTGTGTGTATGGTGGGCGTGAGGAACAGTACTGCGTTGCACCCTTCTCGTCCGCAGCATTCTGTTCACTTTTGCAGTCCACACTCAAGCTATGTGCTAATAACTTGTGAAAAATATTGCTAAAAATCACAAAATGTTACAAGTTTACATTCTTGTGGTGCCACATGACTGTCTGTCTAGGGCCACGTGTGGTTGGACATGTATACTTTAAAGCCTTATATGAACTTGAGGAATGGGAGTTAGACTTCTGCAGTGAAGACAATTTTGTTTTCAAAATTAGAGTCTAGAGCTAGTGAACACTGAAAAGGAATTGATGTTTCTGGTTGTTGTTGTTTTAACCAATTAGTTTTAGGAACAGCCTTAAATATGCATTTTAGGCATCTACAGATGCAGGTATCCTATTCTGGTGTGAAATTGTGTGGTGTGAATTGTTACAGTAAAGTTGGGAGCAAGCTGCTAGCTTTTGCAATGTTTTTGTTTCTTAGAAATCTACTATTTGAAGATTAGTATTATGGAGTGGGAGGACCACTACCATTCCCCAGGATTGCTTGGCACAGAGTTGCTTCTGTTTGGGAGATGTTCTAACTTAGGTTTTTGACTTGTGTGTGTCTTTGGTCTGGTGTCTGTACTGTCCCATTAGTTCCTGATAATTGCAAGCTGCTGTCCAAGTAGGAAAAGAGCTATCTTTAATCAAATAGTGTTCTCATTGCCAGTCTCCTTGTCTGTATGGAGACAATTATAGAATAGAATAATAGAATCATAGAATCCTTAAAGTTGGAACAGACCTCTGAAGGCCATCTAGTGCAACTCCTCTGCAATGAACAGGGACGTACAGCTTGCCCAGGGCCTGATCCAGCCTCGCCTTGAAAGTCTCCAGGGACGAGACATCAATCACATCTCTGGGCAACCTGTGCCAATGCCTCACTGCCCTCACTGTAGAAGACTTCTTCCTTACATCCAACCTAAATCTACCCTCTGAGCTTGAAGCCATTTCCCTTTGTTATGTCACCACAGACCTTGCTAAAGAGTCTGTCTCCTTCTTTCCTGTAGCTCCCCTTTGGATATTGAAAGGCTGCTATCAAATCACCTCAGAACCTTCTCTCCTCCAGGCTGGATGACCCCTGCTCTCTCAGCCTGTCCTTGTAGGAGAGGTGTTCTATCCCTTGAGATGGACACCACTCGTCATTGATCTCCATCCAGACACTGAGCCATTGACCACCATTCTCTGGACTTGATCCTGCAGCCAGTTCTTTGTCCATTGAACAGTACAACCATCAAATCCATGTCTTTCCAATTTGAAGAGAAGGTTGTTGTGGGGTACTGTGTCAGAGGCCTTACTGAAGTCCAGATAGATGACGGCAGTGTCTCTTTCCTTGTCCATTAATGCAGAGGCAACAGCATGAAGGCCACTGTGTTGGTCAAGCGGGATTTGCCCTTGGTGAAGCCATGCTGGTTCTCCTGTATCACCTCCCTGTTTTCCGTGTGCCTTAGCATAGCTTGCAGGAAGATCTGCTCCTTAATCTTTCCTGACACAGAGGTGAAACTGACAGGCTGGTAGTTCCTGGGGTCATCCTTTTTGACTTACTTAAAAATGGGTGTGATGCTGCTTTTTTTCCACTCACCAGGGACTTTACCTGATTGTCAAAACTTTTCAAATATCACTGAGAGTGACTTGACAACCACATCAGCCGATTCCCTCAGGACTGTGGGATACATCTCATCAGGACCCGTGGACTTGTGGTTATTTAGGTTCCTTAGGTGGTCATGAACCTGATCTTTGCTTACAGTGGGATGGATATTGCTTCCCCAGTGCCCTCCTACCAAACCAAACATTTGAGGGCTGTGTGACAAGCAGTTATCAGAGAAGACAGAGGCAAAAAAAATTAAGTACCTCAGCCTTTTCATTGTCTGTTGTTAACAGCTTGCCTGTGTCACCAACTAGGGAGGCATCATGAACTTCCCTTTTCTGGTTGAGGTACCTGCAGAAACCTTTCTTATTTTTCTAGGCATCCTTAGTTTAGTTCAAGCTGGGCCTTGGCTTTCCTGACCCCATTGCTACACAGCCTAGAAGCTTCCTTATTCTCTTCCTGCTGTATGTGTCCCTGTTTCTGCTGCCTGTTTTCTTCTTGCTCTTCGGTTTGACCAGCAGGTCCTGGTTCAGCCATGCTGGTCTGTAGCTGAGCAGTAGTTAAATACTTCAGCAGAGTTATTGTTTTGAACTTGAAGTCTCCTATCCTGTCTAAATTATGCTGATTATTTTATTTTCTGTGGGAACATAAGAAACAGTCACGTTTTCCCTGAAAACAGAAGGAGCTCTGCTATGATGACATGAAATGAATCTGTGACCAGTAAACCAAGCAAGTGTACCAGTGCACCTTAAATTGATACTTCATAGACTATTAATAGTGTAAAAATGTATGACTTAAGCAAGACTTTCATTAATAAAACTTCATTCTGATAGAGACCTTTCCTTTGTGGTATCTTTGTTCTGTCAAGGCTATGTGAATATCCTCCTAAAAATAATGTTTTGAGAGCAACTTTAATTGTAATCTAAAATTTGAGATTTGTGTGATTCATTTTGATATACAGATGCTTCTCCATAAAGGAATTGGAAGGATTGCGATTCTAGTTATGCCAGAGTTGACTTAATTCTTGCTTTACTGAGTGTGACCTAACCATAGAAAATCAGTGAATTTGGATTATTTTAGTAAAATGTTCACTATGTGAAAAGTTATGTAGTATCTCACACAGATGTATTTTACAGAATGTGATGAGGGATACAGAATGTGATATGCTTAGGGAGACCTAGGGAACTTGAAGCCAGTCAGTCTCACCTCCTGTGCCCAGCAAGATCGTGGAGCTGAAACTGTTAAGGCACATGAAAAACAGACAATTATCCACAGCCAATGTGGCTTCAGTAAGGGCAATTCATTGCTGACATATCTGGTGGCCTTCTACAGTGAGATTACAGCAGTGAATCATAGAATCACCAAGGCTGGACAAGACCTTCAAGATCATCTAGTCTAGCAGTTCACCTACAACTAATACTACCCTGCCCACTAAGTCATGACTGTTACTGAACATTTCTTGAACACCTCCAGGGACAGTGAATCAACCACCTCCTCCTGGGCAGCCCATTCCAGCACCTGACCACTCTTTCAGAGTAGAAATTTTTCCTAATATCCAACCTGAATGTCCCCTGGCATAACTTGAGGCCATTCCTTCTTGTTCTATTGTTAGTCAGCTGGGGGAAGAGGCTGACCCCACCTTGCCACAACCTCCTTTCAGATCATTGTAGGGAACAATGAGGTCTGCCCTGATCCTCCTCTACTCCAGACTAAACAATCCCAGTTTCCTCAGCTGCTTCTTATAAGACTTATGCTTCAGTTCCCTCACCAGCCTTGCTGCCCTTCTCTGAACGTGCTTCAGAGCCTCGGTGTCTTTCTTGTAGTGAGAGGCCCAAAAGTGAACACAGTACTCAAGATGTGACCTCGCCAGAGCTGAGTACAGGGAGATGATCACCTTTGTGTTCCTGTGGGCTACACTATTTCTTATACAAGCCAGGATTTCATTGGCCTTCTTGGCCACCTGGACACACTGCTGGCTCTTGTTCAGCCGACTGTCGACCAACACCTCCAGGTCCATTTCCTCTGCATAGTCTTCCAGTCACACTGGCCCAAGCCTTTCGCATTGCCTGGGGTCATTGTGACTAAAGTGCAGGACCAGCACTTGGTCTTGTTGAACTTCATCCCATTGGCCTCAGTCTAGTGATCCAGCCTGTCCAGATCTTCCTGAAGGGCCTTTCTACCCCCAGACAGATCAACTCTTTGTCCCAGCCTGGTATCATCTGCAGACTTACTGGGTGTGCACTCAATCCCTTGATCCAGGCTGTCAATAAAGATATTAAACAGGACAAGCCCCAATACTGACCCCTGGGGAACACCACTTGTGATGGATCATCAGCTGGGTTTAACTCAATTCACCACCAGTCTCTAGGCCCAGCCCTCCAGCCAGTTCCTTACCCAGCGAAGAGTGTACCTGTCCAAGCCACAGGCTGCCAGCTTCTCCAGGAGGATACTGTGGGACATGGTATCGAAGACTTTGCTGAATTGTAGGTAGAGTATGTCAACAGCCTTTCCCTCATCCACCAGATGAGTCACTCGATCAAAGGAGATCAGTGGTGGATAAAGGAAGAGCAACTGACATCATCTACCTGGATTTGCACAAAGCTTTTGACTCTGTTTCATGCGACATCCTTATCCTTGTCTCTAAGTGGAAGAGATGTGGGTTTGATGGATGAACTACTTGGTGGCTAAGAAATCAACTGGATAGTCACACTCAGAGTTGTGCTCAATGTTGAAGTGAACAAGTGACAAGTGTTTTTCAGTGATTGGTATTGGCAGTGTTTAGCATTTTTGTCAGTGATATGAACAGTGGGATTGACTGCAAAGAGCAAGTTTGTGAACAACACCAAGCTGTGTGGTGTGATTGACGTACTGGAGGGAAGGAAAGCCATTCAAAGGGACCTTGGTAGGCTTGAGAGCTAGGCCCATCTGAACCTTATGAGGTTCAACAAGGCCAAGTGCAAGGTCCTAAGCTGGAGCAGTCCTGAGCACAAATATAGACTGGGTAGTGAGTGGATTGAGAGCAGTCCTAAAGAGAAGGACTTAGGGGATATTGGTGGATGAAAAACAGAACATGAGCTGGCCACATGCATTTGCAGCCTGGAAAGCTGGCTGTATCCTGGGCTGCATCAGAAGATGGGTGGCCAGCATAGCAGGGGAGGTGATTGTCACCACTGTTCCACTCTCGTGAGAACCATGTGCTGTATTGTGTTCAGCTCTGGAGCCCCCAGCACAAGATGTAGAGTTGTTGGAGAGGATCCAGAGGAGTTCACAAGGGTGATCAGAGGACTGGAGCACCTCTCCTACAAAGACAAGCTGAGGGAGCTGGTTTTTTTTCAGAGAAGTCTTCAGGGAGCCCTCATTATGTCCTTCTAGTACATAAAGGGTGTCCACAGGAAAGCTGGAGAAGGACCCTACAAGGAAGATAGGACAAGGAATGGCTTTAAACTAAAAGAGGGTAGATTTAGATTAGATGGAAGGAAAAAATTTTGCGCTATTGAGGAAGGTGAGGAACTGGAACAGGTTGTCCAGAGAAGCTGGGCAACTTCATGTACTAGTGATGTCCCTATGCATAGCAGGAAGGTTGGAACTAGGTGGTTTTTAAATCCCTCCCAACCCAAACCATTCTTTGGCCATCCCCAGAAGGAATGAGTCTTTCTAACTGACTTTTTTTGTGACCTTTTCTGTTTCATCTGAGTGTAATGTGTATGACAAGGAGCTGCCAGGTGAACTGTGTGCTGTATTCCATCTCCTGTCAGCTTACTGAGCCTTTCTCTTGAATGTTTCAATATACTTTTCCAGGGCAAATACATACCTGTTAATCACTTAAGAAACTTGGCAGTTCTCAGATGCATGTAGCTATAAGACTGAATCTTC
Source organism: Aquila spilogaster (assembly GCA_024606505.1). NCBI lineage: Eukaryota > Metazoa > Chordata > Aves > Accipitriformes > Accipitridae > Aquila > Aquila spilogaster. The sequence continues at coordinate 26,857 of JANHGO010000864.1, forward strand.
CACTGACTTGCAAAATGCTATGCTTTTAACACAGCTGCAAGGCAGGATGCCAAGTGTGGGAGGGCAATTCTGGAGTATCTCTTACTGATACAGATGACAGCTAGAAATACTAGCTTTTAATAGTGGTTATCATTCTACTTAAGTGGATCCGTGTTTTCATATGAACGAGTATCTTAAAACCAAAACCAACCAACCCAAAACCCTCAAACAAGATAAATGCAGGAGAATGAAGCATCAGAACACCATTAGCAGTTCATCCTTCCTACTCATTTTTGGAAGGTATCTGTTAAGAAGTGCTGTGAGCTAGGAGGACATTTAAAGATCCCCAGAGGTGTAGAGGGAAGAAGGAGTTCTAGTAAATTCTCTTATTTTCAAATGGACAGGATGTACAAACCTAAAGCAGGGTTATTCTTTCCCCTTCTCCCCTTGGCCCTCTTGCTACAGGTTAAGCAACAGTTCTTTCTCTAAAACAGCTGACAGAGATGAGTTTGACTGTAATTATAGCTGGTAGATATAGTGAATGCTGATGTTGGCCACTCAACAGGAATTATTAGAATCGGAATTAGAGTAGGTCATTTGGAAGCCACCTACACTGAGTTTAGTTTAGTCATTCTAGTACAGATTGTAAATGGGACTAAAAGCTAAGGAAGTGCCCATAAGCTACTTTGTTTTTTGTTTTTGCTGTGACACTGTGTAGGCATCCTTACTTCCATCTAAGTTCAGAGAAGATGCCCATTCTTTTCGTTACTGACTCTTCTCTGAGTGATATTTTACGTTATAAAAGTCAGCGCTTGGAATGAAAAGTGATTGAGAGAATAAGAGTGTGTATGTGGAAAACTTGTCTTTGGAGCAGTAAATTTGCTGGATGAAACACTGAGATATCCTGGGAATACTGAGGACTTTTTTTACCCATGTAATTTTGTAATTACATAGGTAATTCCTTCAGGGAGAGTGATGCAAGAAGGGAGCCAAATATTTGACACTTGAAAGTATGAAAAGTACTGTTGGTAAAACTACCATGGAAAGTTCTTCAAGTGGCTGTATTTTTAAAAAGACGAAAAGTATTGTTTCCATAACAGTCTGAATTATTTTTCAGGTAGGTATCTATTAGCTAATAATTTCCTGCAATTCTGGGAGTTGCATTGGAAATGCAGTCAACTAACTTTTGCACAGTGACAGTCTTTTGTATTTGTGTTGTTATATTAACCAGACGAAACTCTTCTTAGAGTGCATGGTATTTTTAACTCTTTATTAGTGAGTATTTGAAAGTGCCTTGTGCATAATAAGACTCTGTGTTTCTGGTTTCAGTTAAGTATAATCGCAGCCCATCTCAATGAAACAAATTCCTGTTTGGCAGCTGCATCCTCAAGTAATGGTATAATTTAGTCTAAGCTGTGCCGTATTTCCGTTTTCTGAAAACAAAAGGAGCTGGTGCAATATAAAAGTGTAACTAAATGTTCTTGAGCTATTGTCTAACTTGACTTAGTCAGGAAGATCTGTTTTTGTGAATTTGAATAAACTGCTCATTTCCTTCTTTTAACTCTTAGAGAAGCTTTGTAGAGTGTTGTTGTCTAAAGTGCCTAAATGTTAAAAAGGCTGCTTAAAAAGTGTTTACCTTAATTCTAGAGAATTGTTTCTCGACTTCATCTATTAACTAATTAACTAGAGAAAAAGAATTATAGGAAATCATGATTATCTTGATTAGTATTGAGTTAACTGTATTGTTTCTTTCTGTTGGCTCACTGGAAGTGGGCAAGAGTTGTGGATGGGGTGGGCAGACTGTTGGTTAGACTCTGGTTAGCTGAAGTAGGGTTGTCTTACACAGGCGTGAGAGCTGAGAGAATGACAGTGGAGAAGGGGGAGAGAAAGGAATAATAGCATTTTAAGTTAGGCCTTAAGGGTAAGAAATCTGTTTCTGAAGCTCTGCCTTCTTACAAATACTAGCCAAAAAAGAGGGTATTTGAGCATCTCTACAAGTTGATCTGCTTTCTTCATAATAAGGTGACTTTTTTTTTCTGTAAGAGAGAAAAATTGATGTCAAGTTAAATTTAGGATGCCAGTTATACTGAAGTGAGATAATTAATTGCATGAGGAAGTGGAGCAGAGTTAAGAACTGAATGAAGGTAGTGGCTTAGTTTCCAAAGCTATCTCACTGGATAAATGGACAGAGTCTAAATTACGGATGTACTTCACTTGAAATTGAATTGTCTCTTAGATGTGTTTTTCACAGGTAAATACAGCCACTGAGGTTTGCACATTTGGAGTTTGTAACTTGTTAGCGTCGAAAAGAAGCAAAACGAAAACCAAAATATCTCTTTCAACTCAAAGAACATTGTTCATCAGTTCACACTACTTCAGGAAGAGTTTAGCGTACAGTCGTTCATTAAAACTACTACGTGAGGGAGCTAGGTTAGTTGAACCTTCAGAGTTACCAAAACAGTCAACTAAGTTGCTTACCAAATTGCTTTGCACTTTGACTAAAGAGTTGTACAACAGTGATCCTGATAAGTCACTGCCTCCTACTTCGGGAGTGTGTATCTGCTGAACAGCGCCTCTGAGTAGTGGTTAAGCACAAGATTGTGTTGGTATACAAAAGCAAAAGTGAAGCACGACTTCATGTTACAGTTAAGTCTGGGGATGGAAGATACCAAACACTAAGCGCTGTCTGGTCTTGAATCATGAGGCCAAGAGATGCTTCTGCAGCCTCATGGGACAAGGAAGATCCCCTGCTCCATTCTCTTGTGTCATCAAAAACAATGAAGAGGCCACACAGAAGGCAAAGCCAGTAAATGCTGGCTGGCTGCTCCTCCTGGCTGCAGAGCTGAGGTTTTCTCAAGTGACATCATTCAAGATGTGTAAAGATTTTGTTGCATTGTCTTCTCAGTGTTTTCTTGGCAATTGGTGATCAACATCTGAAATGCCGGATGGTTCCAAAGAGGGAGGAATGAACTGACAGAGCAACTGTGTGTGAGATAGGAATGAACTAACTGACTTGAATGAGTAAAGAGACTGAGTGAGCCACGCCACCCCCCTCAGAAATCAACTTTTCTATTGGGGATATTGGTCCTAGGGTCCGTACTTGACTAGTGGCTGGTTGTTGATAGTACCTGCGTAAGTGATACTAGTATCAAAAAACAAAAGCAAAACAATGTTATACTTCCAAAGTACAGAAGGAAATTTTACAATAAAAATATTTCAAATTATCAAGTCCTTTATTTTGTCAGTGCTGTAAAAGGCTTGGACTGTATCACACGGTCATTTTAGAAATGCACATTCTCTTTTGTGTTTGATTCGTAACCGTAAAGCATTAAAGTGGATCCACCTTCCTTTTTTTTTTTCCCCCCAGAGGAATACAACGTGCTTGGGGGCTGGCCTTTGTCTGTCATGCATTCCCACCAAGACAGATTTAGCAAACTGCGGCTGAGAAGTCAGACTAGTTCATACTTTCTTCTGCTTGTGTTGGGAAAAAGCTATTGTTTTCACTGGATCACTGGCATGTTAATTATTTAGATGCCAAAACGCAAACAGTTTTGCTGTTCTTTGTATTTCCAATCAAAGAATGCAGGCAAGAACAAACAGAAATCCTAAAAAAGACCTTATTATAGAGTCTCCGCAGCAGCGCAAGGATGCAGGTCTTTGTGAAGCAGAAGTGGACGGTCCTATGGTAGTACTGGTAAGAATTGTTTAAACAAGCTGTCTCTACCTTTAGTAATTGCAGTTCTGTCTGAAAAACTGCTTAATTTGCTGCTAATGAGAAGTTCCAGTGCTCTTGTGTAGGTGTATTTCAGTTTTGTTTTCTGTTCTTTGTGTATTGTTTGCCTTTTTCATTAATTTTTACAGTTGTGGTTCAGCAAGTCTTTGGTTCTCTCAGAGTGTGATTTTGGACTTACTAGCTGCTTTTTGGTGTCTGTTGTGTCTACTGTAGCTGTACAGTTCTTCAAACATAGGGTGAATATGACTTACATTTCAAAATCCATTCTAGCAATTAAAGTATACTGGAACTCTCTAAAGATTGTGTGTGTAGTGGTTAGATTTTATTTAGATTTTCCAAGATCTATCTAAATTCAGGTGTACTTAAGTTAACGGCGTGTTGTTCCATGTCTTCAGTGCACATTGTTTGGGAATTTAAAGTTTTAAAGTAACTTCACGTGAGGGGGAAGGGGATATTCCTGTATGTGAGGGAGATAATCAAATAAAATCTTTTTTTTTTTATATTGCTACACACTAGTTCTATTGGAGTTGTAGTACAGCAAGATAACATAATAAGCAAGTAGCAATGTATCCACCAACTGACTGCAGCTAAACCTCCGCAGATGAACCTCTTCAACCAACAGATGAGGGTTGTTAAACATGTATGGATGGAAAGAAGTACATAAATCATTCTTACTAAAATTCCAATTTTACTGAGTGATATCTCATACCTAAATGTTCACTAAAAGGCTGAAAGCCTCCTCTTTTTGTGTCTGGCTGTGGTTGAATTTAGTGGGAACTGTGATCCCAATCTGTGTCCCCTCTGCCCTGATTTAAGTTCCATACTATGTGCATTCAAGGCTTAAACATTTTGGCATATGTACTAATGTACATCTGTAGCTTTATGGGAATTGTTACTGTACATAGCTGGAAGCTTACATGTGCGTTAGTAAGACAAATTTTCTTTTCCTTTACACTGTTTTTTTTTTAGTTTCCCTCTGCTCAGAGCAGTTGTTAGTAAAACGTGTTTTTTCTGCATGGGTGTGTTCTGATTTCTGATCCAGATTTTCATCAGTACAATATGAGCTAATCTTGTGTGTGCTTTCCTGACTTTGGAATGTTTAACTTTATTTAGAACTGTTTTTATTCCCCCATGAATACTCTGAGAGGATATTTAGTGTTTCTGCAGATACATAGAGTACTGCAGTTGTTCAGTGACTGTATGCACTTAAATAAACATAGTAACCTTTTATTTTTTTTTTTATAACCTTTTCTGAAGGATATCCTTTAATTTTCCAGGTACTGCTAAATTTTAATATTCATGGGTTGATATTCCACCAATCTGCTGTTTTCAGATGAAGTGGATGCATTCAAAACAAAGGTCAATATTTTAAGGGAGAACATTTAGTTTTCACATAGATTACATAAAAAAGTCTTTGTTTTCCTTTCAGTTGCTAATTTTGTCTTAATCTGTTACTTATATAGACAAGTGTATATATAGCATATAATTATAGAAGCTATGATATCCGGTTTTGCTTTTTTTTTTTTTTGAGGGGAACTAGATGAAATGGTACAAGGACACATTGCGCCATGTGCACTGCTAGACAGAAAGCAAAACTTAGGATGGTGGATTTCATTCAGCAATAACATTTGGGTCCATTTTCATTTCATTGGGCTGGAATATTGCAGTAGATATGCACTGCCATGGTGAAAGTAGGTATTTTGTTGCTGTTATGGGATGTAGGTTAGGTGATTAGTAAGATGGATACGTTGGTAGTTGGTGTCACTGAAGGTAAACGTCAGAATTATTTTTTTTTCTGGATTAGAAACCTTAGAATTGTACTAGATTGTTTCTGAGAACTGCTTTTCGAAACAGGGCTTTTGATTTTACTGTAGGAATACTCCTTGTTTTAGACTCTAGCCAACATTCTTTCAGGGGGAGATGTACTTTTGTATGGAGCGCTGAGATGTGATTTACTTAACACTTCAGTTTTCTGAGTACTCACAATAAAAACAGGACAGTCAAGACTTGAAGGAAACAACAAGAGTTTTTGAAATACATTTAATTCTTGCAATTCACAAAGTCTTGGAAAACTATGTTTACAGCTATGAACATCAGGTAATACTGAAACAATGTTACTTGATCAAGCATTGTGCCTGAATTGATTTTTTTTTGGCCTATAGGAGGTTGATGATGAAGATAATAATTCTTGCTTAATTATTGCTGAAGTAAATACTCGCTGAAGTAAAACTGAGTGCACCCTGCTCTGGGTGTCCCTGCTGGAGTTGGGCTGGGAGCAGGTGGATCCAGAGGTGACTTCCCACCTTGAACATCCTGGGATTCTGTACCTATTGCTCTGCTGTCTTTCCTGCATTAACACTCAATACCAAGATGAATTAAGTCAGGCTTCTATGAAGAGTATTTAGAAAAAAAAAAAAAAAGCCTTATGTTTTTAACCAAAACTTTTTATTCCCTGGTTATTTTTCCTCTAAAATATTAATCTTCTTACTGTATTTTTTTTTCCCCAAGAATGATAGCAGAGAACATGGTAAGTTCAGATAATGGAATCTTGCGCTATTTTCAGTGAGCTGAAGTGTCTACACTCTTGTTTTCCTGTGGTTCGGGTTAGATAGAATCATATATTTACTTTTGAGGCACACAAGCAAGAAGAGCCTATGGAAAAAGCATTTTCTGGGTGGTGCCCTTTCTTGGGATGAACTATTGTTACACTAGCTGTTGTAGAAGTCATCAGATTAGTACGCATGCTGTCCAGCTGCATTTTGATAGTCATTCAGAAGTAGTAGCTGCTTATCAAATCAGGAGATGTTTCTGGGAAACTGCAACTACTTTTTGGAAATAAACTGGAAGTATAAAATATAAGACTTCTGAGCTCTCCTGTCTAACAGAGCAGCGCTTAAGTCTAAATCTATTGGTAGAAGTTTCTGTGCTGATTGGAGAACTCGACAGGACACAACGTGCTTACGTTCTGTCTGAAGGTAAATAAAATTACAGAGGACGATAGAAATCAAATAATAACTGGAACTACATCTGTATTAAAAACTTGACATAAATAGTGGCAATTCAGAAGGTCTGATCAAAATGTTTGGGTTCTGAAATGTGTTCTTGCTTTGAAATGGACCCAAACTATCTGAGTACATCTGATGAATAAAACACAATAATTTAGACTGTGCTCATTGAGCTTTGGAAAAGCTCACTCTTTTCCGTGACAGCTCTCTTAGGACAATAGAATGTGAGAGTGTTCAGACTTTCTATTTAAACAAACAAACAAAAACATTTTTTTGCACAGTGTTTCCTTAAAAAACAATAATTAAAGCTTGTACAACTGTCTGTTCTTTGTATGGGTGGTTCTTTGTCTGTAGCTCGGGTAAATACTTCTGTTCCATTTACGTCAGCATGAAAACAGGTGACTTGCAGAGTGCATTTTGTTCTTTCACGTCTCAGAGGCTTAAAAGTTGTGAACTTGTTGATGAAAGCATGATGTTGCTTAAATATATGCATAGTGGTAACGTGTTCTTTACATAGGGCCACAGAAGTTCCCACTGCCCCAAAGTTTCAGTCACTAAAGAGAATAATGTGTCACGTAATATTTAAGAATAAGCTCTACAATAAATATACCTTTTAGAATGGGTTTTAAAGTTGGTAAATCTGGGAAATTTATTTCTTTTCTTGGTGGAGACTTGATAGTAAGCTTTTGCAGGAATATTTGCTAAATATGCTTTTTGTTACAAATGATGTCTTGTAGTGTGAGGCTAACTAAACCCAATGTAAAAACCTTATGAAAAATCTTGGTTTTTCCAAAGGTGAGTGGAAGATAAGATTTGTCACAACTGAGGCAGAAAAGAAAGGATATACCTTAATATTATTATTATTTGTAATGCATAATCTAGGCGATCGTTGAACTGCTAACTAAAATTCTTACTTTTTATCTTATGGCTTTTGACAATACTTGTCCAAATATATTAACGATGTTCTAGCAGATTAAATTGTTTAATGTGGGTGTTGCGACAGCTGTTCTAAAATGCTTCTTATTTCTGATACATTTCCATGCCTATAGGACACTGGCAAAAACAGAGTGATGCAGTGCAGATCCTTTCCTCTCTTTTGTCTTTGACAAACATGGCAATGGCTAGCTCAAGCGCTGGACACCATGAAACCCTGTACTCTTAGCATTATCTTAGATTACTGAAATAAAAACATTGCTTGTTGCAAATCAGTAGGAAAAGTTAAGTCTTGTTTGAGAGACTTAGTTTTGCAGTCTTGACCAGGCTGTTTTGTGTGTTTCAGCAGATCCATAAATCTTATTCAGTAACACTGCACATACCTAGTATCTTTTATATTACATGCAGTAATAGATTTTTCTCTTTTTCTGAAAGAGAACTTGAGAGAAAACTGTTTCCTTTTGATGTTTTAAGTCTGGCTAAATGCCAAGTTAGTACACTGTTTATTGTTTTCTTTTTCGTATCTGGTTTAAGCTGATAAAACATCCTCTTCCTTTTGAATCTGACAAATGACTAAGAAAGAAATGAGTAACTTTGGAGAAACTCGTAGAAGGAAGGTCTTCAAGAGTCTTTATAGAAACAGTTATTTCTGTGTCAAGTGCTTTGCTGGTTAAATAGGGAGATGGTGGAGCTTTCTGGTGGCCCTAGCTACCTCAGTGTCCCATTGACTTAGAGGAGAGATATGCGTTCAGGACATCAGTTCCAGAGAGCTTTAGGTTCTGTAAAAGCTTGTAGTAAGGTAGGAATTTGTTTTTTTTATCTTGTGTTTACTGCACATAAGCAAAATGCGAGCAATGCTAATTTGTGTCTGAAGATAAAGCAAATTACAGAGGCGGCTAGAAATCAAATAACTGGAACCGTGTCTGTATTAAAACCTAACATAAACACTGGCAATTCAGTAAGTCTGGTCAAAAGTGTTTGGGCTCTGAAAGATGTTCTTGTTTTTAATGGACCTGAACCATCAACTAAGCATCTGATGAATAACACAATGCTTTGTAATTTAGACTATTTGAGTTTTTTTGAAAACCCCACATCATCTTTGAATTTTCCTTATAAATTAAACATTATTTTTTTTTAAATTAACCTTTTGGCATTTTGATTTGATGCTGTGAAACAAGGAATTGTCGGTGAGATTCCTCACTACAACAAAGGCATTGGGATGCTGAAGCATGTACAAAGAAGGGCAATGAAGCTGGTGAAGGCTCTGGATCAAAAGTCCTATGAGGAGTGGCTGAGGGAACTGAGTGGGGGTTGACCTGTTCTCCCATGTAAGTAGTAATAGGGCGAGAGGTAATGGACTCAAGTCCATTAAGTCCACTAAGGGAGGTTCAGTTTGGATATTAGGAAAAATTTATTCTCTGAAAGAGTGGTCGGGCGCTGGAAAGGGCTGCCCGTGGAGGTGGTGGAGTCACCGTACCTGGAGGTGTTCAAGGAGCATTTAGGAGTTGCTGTAAGGGACATGGTTTAGTGGGAAATATTGCTAATAGGTGGACGGTTGGACTGGATGATCTTGGAGGTCTTTTCCAACCTCGGTGATTGTATGACAGGCAGAGACCTGATTTCAAGATGGAGTAGTGTTTCTGAGACATTACGTGAAAATGTTTCAGCTCAATTTTTCAGTTTACAGTATTATTCAGTGCCTAGATGTAGATGAAGTTTTAACAGCTGTTGCCATAACGTATAGTATTGTGTGATCAAAAGGCCTCCATTGCTGGAGAATTCATGCTAAAAATAAATAAAGGTTTTGGGGTGCTTCATCATTCAGAACTCTATCTAAACCTGTTTTACCATCTGACCAGTGAACAGAATGTTTGACAGGGTAAGTGGAGATTTTTCTCTGTGCACAGCCAGCTGTAATGCCTTGACAGCTGTACACTGTCTAAATATTGTATTAGTGTATAGTAACTGAAGAGAGGCACTCAAGCAACTAAGGAATAAAAAATTACATATGGGAATTCTGGAAAAAACCCTGTAGAGAAGAAAGAAAATGAATTAGCCTATTCCTACTGCAGGTTATTGGATTAAAACAAAACTCAAAGAGAAGACTGTTTTAATCTCTGCCTGACCCAGATCAGAGTTCTTTGGACAGTATGAAGCAAAAATTAAATAGTTTTGTTAGTAGAGGAAGATATACAGATGTTTATTCTGCACCTTAATGTGTTTTGGGAAATAGTGTATTTCCTCTCTGGGGCAAATAGCTTGCTTTTCTGTGTAAGTGGTTGCTGTTATGTATATGATATTGTGTGACTTGGTCTACATATTGAATACTATCAGATTTTGGTGTAGGAGAAATCAAATTTTGCCAATATTTCAAAGAGCTTCTCCTTACAATGGCCAACAGTTTGTAATTTATCTCCTCAGTGTATACCTGAATTTCTTTTCTTTTTTTCTTCTAGGCAAAACCAAAACTCATAGAACCAATAGACTATGAAAATGTCATCGTTCAGAGGAAAACACAGATTCTGAATGATGCTTTACGTGAGATGCTACTGTTCCCTTACGATGACTTTCAGGTAATTTAATACCCTGTCCTCCACCTTTTAAAAATCAGATTTTTAGCAGCAGTAGCCGTGAAAACTTCTTATTTCTTTGCTATTTAATGTTTCCAGCTTTAAAAAAAAAAAAAAAAAAAAAAAAGGAAAAAATATTTACCATTAGTCCCTTTATACTGCTCAATTATTCTGTCAGGTTATAGTCGAAGAAATAGCACAATTTCTTCATCAGTTTAGATTATAAAGTCTACCTCAGCGACTCAGGAATCTTAATTGAAGTAGGCGATCAATCATTTCTAGACGGTTTCACCCCTTTCTGGAGTAGGAAATCATGTGGTGTTGGTTCAAAAAAAGGATCTGCTTTTTGTCAGTTCAACTTTTAAAGTGATTTTTTTTTCCCTCCATAGCTGTGAAGGGCATGAGTCTGCTAAT